>JAHFZB010000705.1:0-30530 GCA_036884735.1 Huso huso
TAAAACAACAAACACTAAACAGACCTAGAAAACAGCTAAACTTAAACAAGTAACAGTGAAAACAAAAGAGCAGCTTAGACAAAGCACAGCGACAAAAGAAAATGAACGGATGCACTGGAATTATCTAAGGATGGTAATGGATTCACTGAAATTTAAGTAGAGAAAATGCTGTAGTTAAATGGATTCCTCTGAGAAAGGGAGTCTCCCTCAGGCCTGATTAGCCAGCTTTAATACAACTGCTGGCTACTAAGGAGCTCTGAGATTGGAGGGGTGGAAATCTGAATGAGCCAATGGGGAGAGAGGATGAACAGAGGGTGGTTGCAAAGGAACTATGGGAAAAAGTTTTGACCTGGCCAGGCTACTGACCCTAATTAAAGGGACAGGTGGGTGAGACTTACACCCACATTATGTAGCATGGGAATTGCTACATGTTAAAACTGCAAAGACTATCATGCAAACATACCACCATGGTAAACTGTTAAAAGGGACATACCATATGCAGCAACACATTCTGAAGTGTTGTCTTCATACTTTACAATTCACAAACAAGTGTGAGCAGCTTCATTAGCCAGGGTAAGCTGTTATATATTTATTAAAGCTTACCGAGAAAGGAAAACTGTCCTTTCCCAAATCGCACCTCTTTGCTTTCTACAATTAGTCTCCTTGCATTGGCACCCTTTCAACCTATTATATCATTCCCACAAATCCACAACTCCCACTCAAAACATTAAAGGACGTTAAGTAGAATATAAGCAAGGAATGCATCATTGTTCGTTCAGAGTGTAAAGCAAATATAAAATCTAATCCTACTCAAAAAAATGATGATTTAGCAAACTTTTTTTTTTCCTGTGGTCATCATGAAAGAGAATGAAATGTATGAGCAGTGCTTCATATCTTGCAGTCTTTTAACATATTCCTTATAATAAAAATGATACAATTTTCAGAAACCCAGTAATAATAAATCTTCCTATCATCAGCAGAAAGTAACCTCTCTGATCATCATATTAATCACTATTACAGCATTTGTATAGACTGGTTGAAGAAATGTGAATAAAAATCCCCTAGGGAGACCCATTGAGGTGATCCTCTTATCCCCAGCAATATTCTGAAGACAACAGCAGTTACAATATCAGTAAACAATTATACTCAGCGAAGCAGAAAGACACTGCAGTCAATGGGTACACTTAAGAACAGCATACATTCTCAGCTGTACATTCAGAATTAGAGCTACAGTGTGATGACAAAGCAGATGACCGTGACACATATCAATAGTAGAGAAAATTAATTAGCAATGAAAGGGTTGATCACATGTTATAAGAAATGACCGAGATATATACAAAAATGACAGACGGATGAAGGTACAGAAAGACACCTCCATGTATAATCTGACACTTTCATGACAACTGTATAAAAATGTAAGTGTGACATATAGACGACCGGATGGACGGGCAGACAGACTCCACCATACTGTATATCCTCAGAATGAGATATTCCCAATCATTCAGAGTGTTACTGAACATAATGCAGGGTTAAACCACACTGCACTGCTTTCCTCGTGTTCTCTCCTTTTCTTGTAGGTATTGCTGCAATGTGTTTTTTAAACATAATTGCAATTGTTTTGATATTTTTTTTTCATATCCTGGTCCTAAATCAGTTTTGACCAGTTACTTTTATTTCACATCGTTATGCGTCGAAGTCTTCCAGTTAAAATGCCTTCTGAGTTCACAACATCGGCAGCTTCAATCCAGCCTGTTCAGTAAGAAATATTTCAATGGTTCCCGACTCCTCTCACGAAGTAACACTTTATTAATGTGCTAAATAATGTTAATTCCAAGTTTCATGACAATTGGACAGACCGTTGTTCTGATATATGATGTGTAATACATCAGTAGGCCTGTCTTTAAAGTGAGCTGCTGACACACACCAGCATCTTCATCCAGGATCAGTAGGTTTTACAAAACCGAGCAGCTACAGGATCACTTTATCTAGAATGGACTTACATTTTGTAAGAAGAGTTCTCACTATTGTAACCTACTGTGTAGAGGGTGTGTGTCAGTTCTAGCAGCTCATGCGAACCTTCCTTTTCAGGGAAAGCAGCGCACTGCCACATACTGTCAGATTTCTAGGTTTGTTCTGAACAGTGCTTTGTTTTTTTTTTTTTTTTACTTGCAAGCTGTATTGTAAACCGCCTGTGTGTTTACCATTGTTGGTATACACCAGGAAACAACCCCACCATGTTACCATTGCTGCTAGTTCAGTGGTGGAGCATTGTCTGTACTGCAGCCAAACCTGCAATTACACCTGCTCAGCTTCTGCAGCCACAGCCACTGTCTCTCTTTTATCAGCGCACCCCTTTTACAAAGTCTTCCCTGTTTTTTTTTAAACGCGCAGACTGCACTGAATGGAGGATGTGTGGATTATTTTACAAAGCCTGTCTCATCAAATGCACAATGTACCAGATGAATTTTTTGGGAGAAAACATTTACCGTACAGTATTTCCGCATTGATAGTTAAATGATAATACAGCTGTAATGCAATAGCAAGTCCAAAACAGTAAACAAGGGCTTAGATATGCAGATGTGTGGGATACATTATTCTGAAGCCGTCCTTTGAATATGAACCTCATGCTGAGCATCACGCTCTCCCTGAATATGGAAGCCTACTAACCACATTCCAATATGTACGCCTTGTGGGGTCAACGAAGGTCAAACAAATAGCACTGAAGCTCAGCTGCAGTTGTTTTCCAACCCCAGACTCAGGAACAAGGAATCGATAAAGTGGGCTACATTTTAACCTTGCATGTGTTCTGTGTTTGGAACAACATTGTAACTTGTGTCAAGAAATTGACAGTGTTCAGATCATTATCAGGAAAACAGAGTGTAAGCAGATTTCACAAAGTTCAGCTTCACCCACACGCAGTTAGGCAAGATATATAAGACAGGCACTTGAGAGTGCGGGTGAGAAAAGCCACCTGAATCCTCTCCTGATGACAGACCATCTCTGTACCTGAATCCTCTCCTTGATGACAGACCATCTCTGTACCTGAATCCTCTCCCCTGATGACAGACCATCTCTGTACCCTGAATCCTCTAATTGATGACAGACCATCTCTGTACCTGAATCCTCTCCTGACGACAGACCATCTCTGTACCTGAATCCTCTCCTGACGACAGACCATCTCTGTACCTGAATCCTCTTCTGAGGACAGACCATCTCTGTACCTGAATCCTCTCCTGAGGACAGACCATCTCTGTACCTGAATCCTCTAATTGATGACAGACCATCTCTGTACCTGAATCCTCTCCTGATGACAGACCATCTCTGTACCTGAATCCTCTCCTGATGACAGACCATCTCTGTACCTGAGCTACCTCCCAGAAGGTTAGATGATCATTATCTGATTTCATGTACTTTTATTTATCTTAATCCATGTTAGCAATGATACTTGACAACAGTGAGTAAATTCAATCAAACTTTTTTTTTTATTACACTTCCATTATTCAAAGATTAGCATTCAAAGATTATTAGTAATACAGAAAACACACAGTTATTGCGATTATACCCCCAGACGCAGTATAATGATCATCTGTCTTACAGTTATAGAATAGGTCCACGATATCTACCTGAGCTGGAGGACATTCTTTCAGCTAAAGGAGTGAAGGATGTTATCGTGAGTCTCCTGAATAGCTCACTGAAATGTCTCTACTTCACAGTGTTTATATGTTACAGCTAACAGATATTATGCCAAGTCATCCATGTACTTCAACCTTTGTTCTGTCCATTCTGCCATGTAAACACTCTTGATAAGACCAGACCAGTGACTTGTTATTGTGAACCTTCATAACCTTCACACCCCGACCCTTGTATATGGAAATCTCAATTCAGCATCTTTCATAACACTATAGTGACTCATATAATTGGTCCTTTTAGTCATGAAACAATGACCTGATTTGCCTACTGTATTTTAATATAACATTTATTTTTTGGAAACCAAAATCAACATAAGATTTTTGTTTTGCTTTGTTGTTGCAGACGATGAGAGCCTCTGTTTTTTTGTTTTTTTTTTACAGTAGTTGCACTGTTTTTTGACAATAAAGTATGCTCTTTAAATTGCTAATGAAAAGGTTAGCTATGTGTGGGATGACATGTGTTTTCTATTTGTCTGACTTCCATTTTCACAGTCTTTTTGTTTTTTAATTATGCTTTAAATCTCATTACAAGCCACTGCAACCAAAGAAAACCTATATCAGTGTTCTACATAATTGCTTCTGTGGCTCTGACATGTTTAGCCAAGTGTTATAGGAAGGTATAATCAAAACATGTTGGGTGCCAATAAACAAGGTAAGCCAAGGAATGCACTTTGAATTGAGAATTCCTTATGTGAAGTGGAAGAAATGCTGAATCTGCAATGCATTTTCATGAGACACCTAGGCGTGAAAGGCGCAATAATAAATTAAAGTTATTATTATTATTATTATTATTATTATTATTATTATTATTATTATTATTATTATTATATTCATTTTAAGATTGATGGCCCAGCATTTAGAAACAGAAAAAGGTCCCTCTTTTGACGTAAGTGTAAAGGCACATTTTCTGGGGGGAGTAAAAAAATTTAAACAGTATAAGCGAGTAAGATTGCAGGACTTACAGAGTGGAGCAGTGTTCTGATCATTTGTTTGTCTGACTTTGTTTGCATGTATCTGCTCAGTTTTAATAATCATGTTCTCCTCATTAGCATCCAGTGTACCGAACCTTTGTCCCAACGCTGTACAAAACCACACAAGTACTCTGATTTTAGATAGCCATCAACATGAGAATTACACCTACAGCAAATATATATATTTAGGGCGGAGGCTGGGCGCGAACCTGCAAGAGAGACTCTTAACCACTATGCAAAATAGCCATGCTTGTCTGCAGTTCTGGTTTTAGAGCTTTTAACCTCATCTCACCGACGGACAGGACAGAATCCGTAATGGTAGTGTATCACACACACTGCACGATTTTATATACCGTTGTAGTCAAAAGTTTACATACATTCTTTAGTGATTTTTGACCATTCTTCAACGCAAAATTGCTCCAGTTCATTCAAATTCCGAGGACTTCTCTTGTGCACAGCCTTCTGCAACTCATACCAAAAATTCTCATTCGGATATAGATCAGGACTTTGAGTAGGCCATTCCAGAACCTTGATTTTATTCTTCTTTAACCATTCTGAAGTAGATTTTGATGCGTACCCTGGATCATTGTCGTGTTGGAACGTTGCGCTTTAAACCAAGTTTTGTAGCGGAGGGTTTCAGATGATCTTTTGGTATGGTATGGATTCCATTCTACCATGTATTGGAACTAAATTTATTGTGCCATTAGAGGAAAAACAGCCCCATAGAAGGATATTACCACCTCCATGCTTCACAGTAGGTATAGTGTTCTTTTCTTTTGCGCCTCACCAGACTTTCTCCCGAACGTAACAACTATCAGTGTGACCAAATAGCTCGATTTTTGTTTCATCACTCCACAAAACCTTTGACCAGAACTCATATCCATCATTCAAATGCCATTTTGCAAACTTTAAGCGATTGTTCTTGTGATGTGTTCCTAAGAGTGGCTTTTTCCTTGACCTGCGACCATTGAGACCTTCACCATACAATACTCGACCTATGGTTGAAATTGAAACCCCAGTCCCACTTGCAGCCAATTCACTTTGAATATCTTTGGCAGTCAATATCGGAGGGTTATTAACCTTCCTCACAATTCTTCTACTTGCCCTTGGTGAAAGAACCTTCTTTCTTCCAGACCGAGGGAGCGTTGTGACATTACCATGAGTCTTGTACTTCTTGATAATAGAAACAATAGTTGAAATTGGGATACTCAAATGCTTGGAAATCTTCTTGTATCCTTCTCCAGCTTTATGACAATAAATAATTTTCTGCCTAAGGTCTTCAGATTGCTCCTTCCTTTTTCCTGTATTGACTTATTGGTAATGACAGCAATCATCCTATGCCTAACCCTTTTATACTCTCTAAGAATGTTCACCTACAATCCAGCATTTTCTAGACTTTTCTAGTAGGTTCTGCATTATCATATTTAAATTTGTAGCATCTTGTAGACAATACTATCATGGCATCAAAAGGTATGAATACTTTTGAATTAGCATTTTTGGAGTTTTGCAAAATAAATTGCTGAAATAAATAATCTTGTAACTTTTTCCCTCATCCACAAAAAGCAAAACTTTTGCTACAAAAGATTTTTTTCCTAAAATTCTTTGTTTTCAAGACATTTATAGAAATTATAAATTTCATTGGGGTATGTAAACTTATATATATATATATATATATATATATATATATATATACATTTTCATTTTCTCTCATTTGAATTTGCTCTTATTTACTACTGATTTTATTGTATTTTATAACTACTCATCTGTAATGTGATATTTTGTATTGTAATATTTTGCAATGTGATACTTTGTAACAACTGTAAGTTGCCCTGGATAAGGGCATCTGCTAATAAATAAATAAATAAATAATAACGCAATCTCATCAAGTCTAAATGTTTTGAAATTGAGCATTGGTTTATTAAACTCTCCATTAATTTGCACTCACGTCAAACTGCACATTTGTGTCCCATATTATAACAAACCTTTTCCAGGATCATTATGAAATGTGTCATTCAGTCATTTTGCAGAAGTTTCTCAAATTAACAATAATGGTCGCTTTGTTGGCAATGGTTTATTAAATCTGTCCTGCAGTCTGCTTGATCAGATTGTCATTAATGTTGATGGGTTTATTTTCAATCGGTGCCTCTCACCTTGTTTCATACAGTACATACAGTAGTGTGCATGTATGAGAACACCTCAAGACCACTTTTCTATTCTACTTTTAAAGTTGAGTTAAACTCAATTAGTAATCTCCCTGTGGAATCGTGTGGAGCGTACTCAGACTACAGTAATTCACTTATAGCTTAATTACTGCCTTTTATATTTTCGTAACAGCAGATGGCCTGTTACACATGCCCAGTTTTTTTAAAGGGCAGGGAAACTGCCAGTTTTAAAAAGAGTTTGTTTTCACCAGCACTGCTGAAACAGGACCCAGTACAAGACTTCACTGTCCTGTGTGTGTTTGAGAGAGAGAGAGAGAGAGAGAGAGAGAGAGAGAGAGAGAGAGAGAGAGAGACTTTGACTTTAACAATCCTTTTATTAAATAATATAACAGTACTACATTTTCGTTAGAATGCTAAAGGATTAAAAGAAAGTCTAAAAAAAACTATTAAAAAGCAGACTATGATTCAAAAATAAATAAATAAGTAATAAATAAATTATTTGTTTTTATAAAATCACATTGAGCTCTCCTCCTTACTGAGCGAGCAGACAGCCTCTCCCACACACCACCTCCTGGAAGCTCTGTAGGTCATTAAAAAGTTTAAAATAGGCAAAATCAACCTTTAACCTGCTAACCACTAGTACTCTGAAGAGTCTGACCACATCTGTCTGCCCTATGCCTGTCCGCTTATTCCTTCTGGATATTAAAATGGCCAACTTTGCCAAACCTAAAAGGAATTTATCAGCACACAAGTATACTTGTGTTTTTTTTTACCTATAGGGGACCCCAAAAAATAAAAGTGTCAGAGTAAAACTGCTCTCAGCTGTTGCAGTCTCTCTTGCAGGAGGCTGAAGAGGGGCTTCAGTCTCCTACACTCGCTGTACATATGGAAGATGGTGTCTTCTGCTGACAGAAGTCACAGACCGAGCTGATTTCATAGTTGATTCTGTGCAGGAACCGGCCTGTGGCCAGGATACCATGCAGGAGCCTCCACTGGAGATCTCCTGCTCTCTTGTCTAAGGGGGGTTTGTACAGCACCTCCATTCTGGGGTCCCCATCTCCCAGAGACAGATGAGTCCTCCATTTGGTATCAACCATCCCTCTCAGTTTGCTGCAATGGGTTGCCTTAATACACAGTTTATACATCTCTTTACTATTTAAATTTACAAAATCTATATTTTTGAGTTTTTGTAGTTTTAAGAGCTTTCCTTTCTCTTCCTCCTCCCCCTCATCTTCTTTAATCTCTACTGGAGTTACCAATAACACAGGAAAAGCAGCACCCTGTCTCTGATCCCCCTGTTCTTGAGCCATCTCCTCTCTCAGAGCCTCACTGAGCTCCGGGGAGAGACAGCTCCTAACCTGACTCACCATCCTTTCCACCTGCCTCTCGCTGCACCAGCCCAGCCTGGCAGCCAGCTCAGCCGCACTGAGCCAGCGAGAGAGTTCAGGGGTCATCAGGTGAGCCAGCCTGACTATTCCAGCCCTCAAAAAGCTGGTCTGCAGAGCCTGTGAATGAAGGCACTGCACTGAGAAGATGGGATTGAAAAGAATGGGCTCCTCTAGCAGCCTCTGGGCTGTCATTGAAGCTTCCTCTCTTCCCACCCTCACTGTTCTCCAAGTCTGTAAAACACTTTGATAAAAAGACGGCAGGTCAGAACTGTCCAGAGCACCGTGGTCAATTAAAAAACAGGTCATATTTAAACCCCAGCCCTCCTACTTTACTTAACAAAAAACAGGCAAGCTGCTTCCAGTGAGCCCCCTCCCCAGTGTACAAGAGTCTCTGTACTGTTAATAAACGAAAAGCTGCCACCCTGCCTGCGATACTGACCAACCCTGCCCCCTCATCCCGGGAGATAGAGCACAGCCTGCTTCAGCCAGTGATTCCCACCCCAGAAAAACTCTACAAGGAGCCTCTGCAGGCTGGTCACCAAGTCTCTAGGAGGATCCAGACAAACCAACCTGTGCCATAGCATTGAGGCCACAAGATTGTTAATGACCAGGACCCTCCCTCTATAGGACAGCTGAGCCAGCAGCCCCCGCCACTGACCCAGTCGGCCTTTCACCTTTTCAATCAACCCCTCCCAATTCTGCTCCATGTAAGTATCAGTACCAAGGAACACGCCCAGCACCTTCATCCCTGTCCTACCCCCCCTCAAAACCTGGGGCAAAACAGGAGGGCACCCTCCTGCCAGCTCCCCCGACAGGAAGGTGTCACTCTTGGCCCAGTTAATTCTTGCGGATGATGCTCTCTGAAACATACTTAAACCTGATGCAGTTCCTGGACGCCTCTTTTTTATTACTAATAAAACAGTGATATCATCAGCATATGCTGACACCCTCACTATAGCAGGAGGGGCTGAGAAAGGCACCGCCCAGCCCGCCAGCTTGCTTCTCAACAGAGCCAGCAGGGGCTCAATGGAGATGGAGTACAGCATCCCAGACAGGGGCAGCCCTGCCTGATTCCCCTGCACACTGAGAAGGGTCGACTCAGCCCACCGCTTATTTTAAAACGCTAAAAACATTACTATATAAAAGTTTAATAAATTTAATAAACTGAGGGCCGAACCCAAAGGCTTCCAGGGTCTCAAAAAGGTAGTGGTGGTCAATGCGACAAAAGCTTTCTTTGATCCAAAGAGACCAGTCCCACATTAAAATCACCCTTCTTAGCTATCGATAAAAAATCCGGATTAAAAAAAAATATTATCGAATATTGTTCTCCCAGGTACACAATAAGTCTGATCATGGTGAATTATTTTATCCAAACAGTTCCTCAGTCTCATCAAATACAAGCTAAACTTCTAGAAAATATTTTTAATCGGTACATAACATTGAGACAGGTCTCCAGTTTTTAAGCATGCACAAGTCCCCTTTCTTGGCAGCAGTGTGATGACGCCCTGGGCAGCTTAGAGGCAGCTCCCCGCCTCCAGGCTCTCTTGCAGCACCAACAGCAAGTCTGGCCCCAGCTCCTTCCAGAAGTGCTGATAAAACTCTACTGACAGTCCATCGATCCTGGTGCTTTCCCTCTGGCCAGCTGGACAGCAGTGGTCAACTCTTGAAGAGACAGTCCCATTTCCAGACTCTGCTGCTCCTCCAAGCTCAGACTGGGCAGTCCCTCCAGTAGTGTATTGATATCAGTCTGGTTACATGACTCACTGCAATACAGGTCAGTGTAGAATTGCACCGCCGATCATTAATCTCCTCCTGACCAGTCAACTCTCTACCGCAGGGCAGCCGAACCTGGGACAACCACTTCCTATTTGCTCTCTTCTTCTAAAACCAAAGAAGAAGCTTGTAGGAGCATCCATATCTCTCAGCTCAATAAATCGAGATCGCACTTGTGCCCCCCGACCTTCTCCTCCAGCATACTACCCAAAGTTTTGCTCCGCTCCACCAGGGTCTCCTTTGCAGCTGTGCTCTGCTCAGTCTCTAACTGTAAGATCTCTCTCTAGCTCTCTTATGACTGAGTTCAGTGACTTGGTTATGTCTAAAGTGTACTGCTGGACAAAAATAATTTAATTTGTGTTTTCCTATATCCCACCACTGCCTCAGATTCTTAAATTGGCTTTTTGTTCTTGCCATTTTAACCAAAAAATCCTTAAACTGTTTTGTAAAATTAGTATTTTTTGCAATAATTTGGTGTTAAAATACCACTGAGATACCCTGTGTATTTCTTTACCTGTAATTGCTGTGATCAGAGTGCAATGATGGTCAGACAAGCTGTTCGCATATTATTGTTGCTTGTGTGAATTTATTGAGGTGGTGTTTGAGTGCATATATCCTATCCAATCTTGCTCTAACTGTATACTGAGAAAGGCGGTGTATGACCAGGTATACTGGCGGTGGTGGGATGCAGACACCTCCAAACATCAACCAAGCCACTGAACTTTAAAATAGCAGCCAATTCTCTCGCTGAAGGAGGATGAGGTTCAATACTATTCCTCCTATCCTTATTAAAATCTACTGTACAGTTAACATCCCTCCCACTATTAATATATCCTCATCATGTACTGTTAAAAGAGTCTGCTTTAAAACATTCAGGAATACAATTCTATCCCTTCCTATATTTGGAGCATAAACATTAATAAAATCATAAACTATCTGTCCTATCTTAGTCCTCACTTTTTACAAGCCTCCCTCTAATTAACTCTTTAAAATCTAAAATGTCAATCCTCCAACCCTGGTTGAAAAAGCACAACCACCCCTGTGCTGTTATTTGTTCCGTGGCTCAGCACACACTGCCCTCTCCATTCAGCAAGCCATCCTGCCTCATTCTCTGTCTGTGTGTGTCTCCTGTAAAAAAAAGCCACCCCACCCTCTTCTGTTCTAAAATTCAAATAACTGTGCTCTTAAAAATGCCTACAACCATTGACATTAAAAAGAGATAAAATTAATTCTATCCATGATGGCTAAAAGTTTAAAAGACTAAGAAAAAAGCAAACAGTAAAAGATGTAAAATTCTATAAAACCTATCCATTTTTCCAATAAATAAATAAATAAATAAATAAATAAATAAATATTTATACTTTGGTTTTCTGATGTAACATTTTCCTAACTGTTTGCATGAATTTCTTCAGTCTATACCGTTTTGGTTGATCTAATTCTTGTGTTGTAGCTTTCTTAAGGGCTATATGTGCAGAATTCAAAAACAATTTCAGATCTGAAACGACTGTTTTATATCTACGCCTCTCCTACCTTTTTTTTTTAGATCCAAAAACCTCTTATTTTGTTGACTGAATACAGTTTTTTTTTCCTGGTGGTTTGGCTGTCAGTACGTCGAGAACAGCGAAAGAGTCCAAACCTCGCCGCCTACACCTCCCATCTCCCCTCCTCATACTCCTCATCGCTGTCATTGACCGCCGCCATGATATTTTCAGCTGCTCCCTCCCCTTAGCTCTGCTACTACCTGCTGCGAGTCAGACAGAGATGGATTCACAGTAGCGCCAAGTAGAGACTCAGCGCTGCGCTCCTCTCCTCTGAACAGGAGGCACGGCAGCTCCCAGGTAGAGACCCAGAGCCACCGTCATCCCCCCCTGGGTTCAAGTCAGGAGCCCCAGCGCACGAGATCCATCTCCCGCAGCGGCTCCCAGACTCGAACCTCAGTCTCTTATCAGACCTGAGCCCAATCCCTTCACCATCCGCTCCTTCAGAGCTGACGGGCTGAGAGAGCCCTGGTCCAATGAGACACACTTTCATTTTCTTTAAGGTCTGTAGCTAATGCTTTTTATACTTTTTTCCTTTTTCTTTCCACCACAGTGAATTCATGATTTCCCAGCGGTCTCAGCTGTCTGTTCTATTAGCTCAGTTGGTTCTCCTGGCCCTGCCTCTGGCTCTGGCTGGCGGATCTTCCCTCCCGCTCTCCCCGATCATCCCTGACTTCCTCCCCACCAGTTTCACCCTGTTCTTCCTCAGGCTCCAGTCTCGGACATTTTTTGCGCTGATGCCCTGCGCCCACATTTAAAACAGCGATTGTGTTAGTGCTAGCAAAGACAACACATTTGCTTCCTTCCACAGTAAACGCCCAAGCTACATCAATATCTACATTAGATTATTTAATAAAATGAATACCTGCCTTCTAAATGACATGACATGCTTTAGTTTGGGATCTTTGCATCCCAACGGCATCGATCTAATCGGGATGTTAATTTTCCGTATTTTGAAAGCTCCCTTTCCAGCAGCTCATTTTAAGGAAAGGGGCACATTTGACAGAATCACCTTAGTTACAGGTGTAGCTATGAGACACCATCACCAAACTTCCTTTGACCACAAAACCTTCCTGCACCAGCACATCTACAGCTTGTGTTTCACTGAAAAAAATAACTAACCCTTTATTCATGCGACGCTGATTTAATTTGACCTTCTCCTACCACCTCACTGATAGCGAGCAGGCATTCCTCCACCGACACTGCGCTGTCAGGATCACAACGACAGCCGTGCCGGGCGAGTCAAACCTGCCGTCGCCATAGTTGAGTCTGAGCTGACCCAAAGTCAGCACAAACACAGCTATGGACAAAAACAAACAAACAAAACAAACAAACAAACAAACAAACAAACAAACAAACAAATAAATAAATAGACTATTTACTATAAAACTAAAACAGTAAAATAATAAATAATCCACAAAACGCACTCCTACCCCCAAACGCTTCCTCCAGCACCTCCCGTAATCCCACAATCCTCCATCCAGAGAGAGAGAGAGAGAGAGAGAGAGAGAGAAAGAGAGAGAGATTTTATTTGTACTTTATTTTGCAGTTAATTTATCTGATTACAGGAAATCCACAAAAATTGTTAAAATCCACAAAGTCCCATACACATACATATATACACTTTTTTTTTTTGTATACAGGTTAATAATCAGTTCTTCATCACATATTTAGCATAAGGCACCATTTGTAATGCCAAAGCATCTCAAACATGTCCAAATTATGCATTAGTTTGTAGTATTTAAAAATCTAACTTAATCTTACATTGCACAAGCATATTAAAAAACAAGTACAGAATCTTGGCTCTTCAGCAATTTACCTTGTTCTTCCTGTTTATAAATAGCCACCTTTTGCTTGGCTGAGCAAGAAATTGGCTAACTGGTCTCTGTACTTTCTTTTTTTATGGTACTTTGTCTCTAAAAAAAAAAAAAATAAAAAAAATAAAAAGATCTTTTAAATAAATGGGCTAAAAGATTAAAAATGGGTGTTAATCGAGAATTTACTAAAAACAATAAAAAAAAAACGTTTCTCTCTGAGTGCAGAATGGGCAGGGAGTCAGACACCGCAGGGTTTAGAATACTAATAAAAAGCATTTACTGCAACAATAGTATGTAAAACCCTAAAGGTGGTTTGTACAGGCTGCTGAGAGAGAGCGAGACAGAGAGAGAGAGAGAGACAGCAAGCAGGGCCTGTCTGACTGACACCGACACCGATACACACACCACATCATTCCACACACACACTGATCCAAACACACACCCCACTCCCCAGCACACCCCACCACCCCAGACACTCCCCCCACACACACTACCCCCCCCACTCCCCACCACACACACTGCCCCTCCCTCCCATTGCCATCACACACACTGCCCCAGAGACACAGACTCCTCGAGACAGACAGGCTTTAAAATATACAGCTCCAAGGTAGCCATTCTTATCACTCCAACGGAAGTACCTGAACCAGCGAAGACTCTTCCCCAGCAGCCGGTACAGTACACCCCCACTCTAAATGTATTAGAAAAGAAATGTACAACTAATAATAAGAATTAGAATAAGAAAATAATACAAATAATAAGAAAACACTTAATAGTGTAAAAAACATGTTACTGATTTGTGTTCAATGTTTCTGACATTATATTTTTATTCTAGATAATAATTATAAATAGCTTAAATTATAAATATGAGATCGCTTACAATTAGCTCCTGGAATATTCAGGGTTTGTGTTCAGTGTTTGGGCTGAAGAACACAGACCCTGAATTCATCAGAAATATAAATAACATAGATATAATTATTCTCCACGAGACGGTGGTGCCGGTGATGTGTCCACTCACTGTCCCTCAGGCTACAGGAGATTATAGTGCCCTCCCTGAAACACTCACACGTGGCGTGGCAGAGACCAGGGGATCATTGTGTGGTACAGAGAGGAGCTCACCGACTCTATTAGACCAATAAGAACAGGAGAGACCCACCTGTGCTAAAAATGAGTAATAGTATTGTCACCTGCCAAACAGATATCTACCTGTGTGCAGCCCACATCCCCCATCGGACTCCCCTTATTACAAGGAAGACACCTTCCATGATCTCCAGACGAGATCTGCCACTTCCAGGCCTAGGGAAGTGTGCTGCTCTGCAGTGACTTTAATGCCAGAACAGGCACTGCCTGACTCCATTAACACAGGGGGGAACAGCCACATATTCCGGACAATCCTCTATACCACACGCACATGACTACAAACAGGAATAGCCATGACAGTGTGGTAAATAAAAAAATGGAGACAATTATTGAATCTCTGTCAAGGCCTGGGCCCTATATATCATGAATGGCAGGATCAGAGGGACTCTTTTAGGTAGGTTTACATACAGCTCAGCTCTTGGTAACAGTGTGGTGGACTATGCCATCACTGACCTGGACCCCTCCTTTACTAATGCATTCACTGTCAGACCACAAACCCCCTGTCAGATCACAAAGCTAAATCACTACTGTGTTCTTAAAAGAACAGAGCAGATCAACAACACACAGACACAGCCCTGTAAGCTGTACAATCTAAACCATTCCTACAGATGGGCCCAAACAGCACAGAAATATACAAAGAAGCAATTGGCACCAATGAAATAGAAACCCTAATACACACATTTCAAACACACAGTATCAACACACAAAAACAGGAGTAACTCTGGCTGTAAAAGATTTGAATAACATATTTAGAAAAGCAGCAAAAATCTAAATTAAAATAGTAAATCGGAAAAACAACCAAAAGAATAAATTCAAAGAAAAGTGGTTTGATGAAGAATGTAAAACTAGAAGGGAAAAACTAAGACAGCTATCCAATCAAAAAACATAAAGATCCAGACAGCCCAGATTTACGTCTCCAGATACTGTGAGGCACTGAATCAATACAAACACACTCTAAGAAATAAAAACAAGACCATATTAATATACAACTCAGCGAAATTGAGAGTCAATAAACCAAAATCATTTTTGGGAAACCTGGAACAACCTAAATTCAACAAAAAAGAAGAATTGGCCATCCAAAATGGAAACATTTGGAAAAAACATTTTGAAAACCTTTACAAAGAAATACAAAACAAAGAACAAAAAACTCAAAATGCCATTTGTGAAAAACTAAAAAATTTAGAATCCTGTATTAAGGACAATCAGAACCCCCTAGACACCCCAATCACGGTGGAGGAGCTGAATGATAAACTCAAGGCCCTCAAATCAAAAAAAGCAAGTGGACCTGACAGCATCAACGCTGAGATGCTCAAACACAGCAGCCCCAAGCTGCAGGAGGCCCCTGCTCAAACTCCTCAATCTTGTACTGAGAGCTGGGTATTTCCCTGAGACCTGGAACCAAGGGCTTATAACACCCATATATAAAAGTGGAGACAAATTGACCCCAATAACTACCGGGCATCTGTGTGAGCAGTAATCTGGGGAAGGTGTTCTGCAGTATCATTAACGCCCGGATACTGGCCTTCCTTACCGAACACAGTGTCCTGAGTCCTGAGTCGATTGGTTTCTACCAAACACCGCACTTCTGATCATGTTTACACCCTACACACCCTAATCAATAAACACGCCCATCAAACTAATAAAGGAAAAATATTCGCCTGCTTTATAGACTTTAAAAAAGGCATTTGATTCAATTTGGCATAAAGGACTATTTCTTAAACTTCTTCAAAGTGGTGTGAGGGGGTAAGTCTATGACATCATAAAATCGATGTACTCAGAAAATAAGTGTGGTGTGAAAATTGGCAACAAAGAACAGAATTCTTCACACAGGCGTGGGAGACAGGGCTGCAGTCTGAGCCCAACACTGTTCAAACATCTATATCAATGAGCTGGCCACAGTGTTGGAGCAGTCTGCAGCCCCGGCCTCACTCTACATGACACTGAAGTTAAATTCCCGCTCTATGCAGATGACCTGGTCCTGCTGTCACCCACAGAGCAGGGGCTGCAGCAGAGCCTGGCACTGCTAGAGCAGTACTGTCAGACCTGGGCCCCACAGTAAACATGAACAAGACCAGAGTCATGATATTCCAGAAGAAAGCCAGATCTCAGGAAATAAGTACCACTTCACTCTAGGCAACACCACCCTAGAGCACACCAGCAGCTACACATACCTGGGTCTGACCATCAGTGCATCAGGGAGCTTTAACCTGGCAGTGAATGCACTAAAGGAGAAAGCACGCAGGGCTTTTATGCCATAAAGAGGAGGCTCTACAATATAAATCCCCCGTCAAAATTTGGCTCAAAATTTTTGAAAGTGTAATTCAGCCAATTGTTCTCTATGGCAGTGAAGTGTGGGTCCAATCACCAACCAGGACTACAAAAATGGGACAAACACCCCACAGAAACCCTGCATGCAGAGTTCTGCAAAACATCATGAAATTACAAAGAAAACACCAAACAATGCATGCAGGGCTGAATTAGGCCTTTATCCATTGATTATTAATATCCAAAAAGAGCATTAAAATACTGGATTCATCTAAAACAAGTGACCCAAACTCACTCCATCATAAAAGCCCTGCAATACCAAGAGCTCAGCCCAGAAAAGAGTCCCTCAGCCAGCTGGTCCTGAAGCTCTCCAAGCTGCAACACTGACATCAGTCAGCTTCAGGACAGCACTGCAAAAACAATTCAAATTAGTGTAAACCAAATTACAAAACACCTGAAACACTCCTATCTGGACCATTGGGATACAAATACTAAAACACAAAACAAAACTAGAGTGCTATCGGACCCTAAATAGAAATTACACCCTGGCAGATTACCTGGTAACTGTCAGAAACACAAAGCAGAGGCAGATCCTGACCAAATATCAGCTCAGTGACCACAACCTGGCCATTGAAAAAGGCCGACAGAGGCAAACCTGGCTGGCCAGGGAGAACAGGCACTGTGATCACTGTGAGACAGGAGAGGTCGAGACAGAGATTAACTTCCTGACACAGTGTGAAAAATATAAAAACATAAGGGACATTTTCTTCCCCAAATTCTGTGATTTAGTCCCAGAATTCCCAAAATGTGATACCCAGAAGCTGTCAATCCTGCTGGGGAAGACAAAACACACAGCCAGACTGGCTGGTCAATACGGGAGACCTGTCAGCCTGAGGGACAGACCGTGAACACGTCACACTAGAGAGGGAAAAGAGAGGGAAGGAGGGAGGGATTCTGTTTAATATAGAGAGAGGGAGGAGAGGGAGGAGGGGGCATTCTGTTTAATTGAGGGAGGGGGATTCTGTTTAATAGAGGGAGGAGGGGGATTCTGTTTAATAGAGGGAGGGAGGGATTCTGTTTAATATAGAGGGGGAAGGGGGTACTGTTTGATATAGAGGGGAAGGGAGGATTCTGTTTACTGTATTAATATAGAGGAAGAGGATACTGTTAGTATTAAAAAAAAAAAAATTCTTTGTCTGTATATTTGAGTCGGTTATGCCATGTATGTGCTTTGGCAACACAATTATTTTTATTGTCATGCCAATAAAGCCAATTTGAATTTGAATTTGAGAGAGAGAGAGAGAGAGAGAGAGAGAGAGAGAGAGAGAGAGAGAGAGAGAGAGAGAGAGAGAAAAGAGAGAGAGAGAGATTTTAAATCCCTTTATTCTATAAATTAGAATACAATATAAAAAACTAAAAAGCCACTTTTTTAAAAAAAAAAAAAACACTGGTGCAAAATAACATAACAGATCCAACATCTTTCATTCCAGTTTCAAAAGTTTCAGTTCAAAGGATCTCAGTCTTTCAGAGAGCATTTCTCACATGAGCAGAACAAGCTGCCCCCCTCCTCACTCACGGCACATACCCCCTCCCCAGTGCACCAACGCCTCTCAAAACTGTCCAGGTCATGCACCATTTTAAAATAGGCAAACCCCATCTTGATCCTAAAAATACTGACAGGATTTATAAAATTTTATTTTTTTCTTTTTAAAATAGCTAATTTAGCCTGACCAAGGACAAAGTTAACCAATGAGCACCTATCCCTCCGTGCAAAACTATACACTAAAAACAAAAAACTTTTCAGTAAAAATAACCCCCAAGGAAGCCAGCAGGTTCTCTAAATACAAGAAGAAAGGTTGCAGCCGAGGGCAATCCACAAACAGGTGGAAAACGGACTCCTCCAGCGGGACAGAAGGGGGGAACTGGATACTGACCCCCGCCCACTCGCTCAGATATCGATTTGTGGCAAAAATGCCATGCAGCACTCTCCACTGCAGGTTCCCTGAGCGCTTAGGCAAGGGGAAGCTTGTAGCACCCTCCAGACAGGAACTTCATCAACAAGGACACCAAGGTGAGCCCTCCACTTAGTGTCCACCAGGTCTTTCAACTTATTCAAATGTCTGGTTTTCACACATTTCATACAGTGTCTTCTATTCAATTGTGTGGAAAGCCACCTCAGTGACCTTCCTAAGCGACACAGCTTTCCAGCTGGCTCCTCCTCCTCCTCCACTGTTACTGAAGGGGAGACCAGCACTGTGGGGAACAGGGTTCCTGCTCTGGGGCCACGCCCCCAGAAACCTGCTCAGAAACTGGGAGAGTGCTGGACAGAGGGATGTCTGGAGATCACTCAGCACCTTCTCCAGGAAACACTCTGATCTAATATTCAGTGCAGGGGTTAAACCCTGCTGGCTTTCCAACTAAAAAGGTTAAAATCAATTAAATGCCCCAGGGGCTCTTCAAAAACCCACTGTGTGCTCTGTGATTCTTCTGACCTTGTGATCTTTAAAAAAGACTCAAGCATTTAACAGATTCTTATAAAACCCTCCAACCCTGCATCACTAAAACAATCAAGAGATAGTAAAAACAAATGTCTGTCAAAACCCAGCCTCCCTGCCTTCTGCAATAAACAAAATGCCAGATCTCTCCAGCTCAGCTGTTGGGTGTACAACAGCCTCTGGCAGCCTGCAGCCCAAACTCTGCCATCCTGCTAGGATATCAATGAGCCCATGCCCTCCCTCCCTCACGGGAGATACAAAACAGTCGGGCGCAGCCAGTGATGCCCGCCCCAAAAACTACAAACTGCATAGAGCATCCCCTGAGGGAGCAGCCCTGCCATATCCCTCTCTGCACAGGGAAGGGGGCAGTCAGACCGTTATTAATCTTCACAACACTAAAACATTGTGATGAAGGAGACTTAAAAGAAGCAAAACAGGGCCAAACCAAAAGCTTTTAAACACGAAACAGATACTCATGGTCAACTCTATCAAAAGCTTTTTCCTGGTCAAGTTTAAATTAAACCAAAATCAATATTACAGACGTTTGATACATTAAAAAAGATCTCTTAATAAAACAAATTATCAAAGATCGATCTCTCGCACACAGTACGACTGGTCTGTGTGCACCACTGATCCAGTGTTGGTCTTTTAGGCGATTAGCGAGAGCCTTGAAAGCAGTTTGTAATCGGAGCACAGCAAGGAGACAGGGCGCCAGTTCTTGATATTACAGAGGTCTCCTTTCTTAGGTAGCAGTGTTATCACTGCCCTACGGGCAGCTCAGCAGGTGCCCCCATACCGAACACATTCCTGCAGGACCTGGTACAGGTCCTCACCAACACAGTTCCAGAACTTTTTATCGAATTCTGCAGGCAGTCCATCCAGTCCAGGAGCCTTCCCTTGGAGAGCTGCACCACGGCGCGGTGAGCTCTGGGAATGCCAGCGGAGTGTCCAGTCCGCTGCTCTCCTCCTTATCCAGGCTGGGGAGACCTGGAGAAGCCACTCCATCTTTCCCCGGTCGCAGCCCTCAGCCTTGTAGAGAATCAGTATAAAGCTCACTGCAACATGCCTGAGCTCCACAGGGGCCTGGAGACCTCTCCCCGTGCAGCCTCAGACAGAACATTGCTTGTGCTCACGCTGTCTTCCTCTCCAGGCGAAGAAGGCGGCTGTGGGCCCATATCTTTGAGTTCAGTAAAGCGGGCTCTGAGCAGAGAGCCCTTCACCTTCTCCAGCAGGCTGCCCAGGGAGCTGCCTCCTCTCCTGCAGGCCCCGACACCCCCTCATCGCCTCTCACTGGCCAGCTGGCTCTCAAACTCAACAATCTCTCTCCAGCTCACTGACCACTGCATCCACTGACCTGGGTGACATGTTGTGTGTGTTGTTGACAGAAAAGTTTTATTTGAATTTTCTATATCCCACCACTGTCTTAAACTACTATAATTACTTTTTCATTTTGCCAATTTTTTCCAAAACAATTCAAAATAATCAGTGAAGTTTTTTGTCCTGTAGCAGATTGTTGTTAAAGTGCCAATATGATTTTGAATGTGATTTGATTGGTAGTAAAACAGTGACGGAAACAAAATGATGATAAGAAAAGCTACTGGTGCTATACTACTTTTAGTGAATTTCTTAATATGCTGTTGTGGAGTATAAAACCTATCCAGGCACGCCCCTGACAGCTGATTTTGATTACATTTGATCTATAAGAACATAAGAAAGTTTATAAATGAGAGGAGGCCATTCAGCCCATCTTGCTCGTTTGGTTGTTAGTAACTTATTGATCCTAGAATCTCATCAAGCAGCTTCTTGAAGGATCCCAGGGTGTCAGCTTCAACAACAACATTATTGGGGAGTTGGTTCTGACCCTCACAATTCTCTGTGTAAAAAAGTGCCTCCTATTTTCTGTTCTGAATGCCCCTTATCTAATCTCCATTTGTGACCCTGGTCCTTGTTTCTTTCAGGTCAAAAGTCCCCTAGGTCGACATTGTCTATACCTTTTAGGATTTTGAATGCTTGAATCAGATCACCGCGTAGTCTTCTTTGTTCAAGACTGAATAGATTCCGTTCTTTTAGCCTGTCTGCATATCGACATGCCTTTTTAAACCCCGGATAATTCTGGTTGCTCTTCTTTGCACTCTTTCTAGAGCAGCAATATCCTTTTTTGTAACGAGGTGACCAGAACTGAACACAATATTCTAGCTGAGGTCTTACTAATGCATTGTAAAGTTTTAACATTACTTGATTTGAATTCAACACTTCTCACAATATATCCGAACATCTTGTTGGCCTTTTTGCTTCCCACATTGTCTAGATGAAGACATTTCTGAGTCAACATAAACTCCTAGGTCTTTTTCAAAGATTCCTTTTTTCAATTTCAGTATCTTCCATATGATATTTATAATGCACATTTTTATTGCCCGCATGCAATACTTTACACTTTTCTATTAAATGTCATTTGCCATGTGTCTGCCCAGTTCTGAATGCCGTCTAGATCATTTTGAATGACCTTTGCTGCTGCAACAGTGTTTGCCACTCCTCCTATTTTTGTGCCGCCTGCAAATTTAACAAGTTTGCTTACTATACCAGAATCTAAATCATTAATGTAGATTAGGAATAGCAGAGACCTAATACTGATCCCTGTGGTACTCCACTGGTTACCTCGCTCCATTTTTGAGGTTTCTCCTCAATCAGTACTTTCTGTTTTCTACCTGTTAACCACTCCCCAATCCATGTGCATGCATTTCCTTGAATCCTACTGCGCTCAGTTTGAGAATTAATCTTTATGTAGGACTTTGTCAAAAGCTTTCTGGAAATCTAAATAAACCGTGTTGTATGCTTTGCAATTATCCATTGTCGATGTTGCATCCTCAAAAAATCAAGTAGGTTAGTTAGACATGATCTCGCTTTCCTAAAACCATGTATATTGTCTACTTGTGGGATGAAAAATCCTCCAAATGTCAACCAGATCAAAAAGTATTTAATAAAGTGACCAGCTCCTGACAGATTGGGGATGGGGTTCCCGTGGTTTCTATCTTTATTAAAATCAATAGTACAATTAAAATCTCCCCCACCATGAGGAAATTGTCTGTACTGCAACCCCGAGTACCTGACTGAGCTTTTAAAAAAATAAAATCCTCTCCTCCCCAACATTTGGTGCATAAATATTAATAAAATCAATAAAAATACCAGCGTGTTTTATCTGTACTTTTAAAAGCCAACCTTGAACAATCTCCTCAATAGATAAAATCTCCACCCCAAATCCTGGAGAAAATAAACAGCAACTCCAGCACTAAAATTAGAACTGGGCTTTAAAATCCAGTAGCCCCTCCACTCAGACTGCCAGTGAGACTGATTACTGCTGTCTGAGTGTGTCTCTGCACGTTTGAACACTTGCTGTTTAAAAATCAAATAATTGTGCTCTTTTATTAAAATCCTGCACCCGTTCAATAAAAAAAGAGCCTAAAATAATTTTCTCCATTGATAAAATAGATTATTCAAAAAATAACAAACACGTGAAAATAAAAGTTTTCTTAATAAAATTAGCCATTAAAAATGTTTAGATGCGGCTAACTGAGCTGACATTTTAAGTCTGAACCTCTTTTTCTGTTCAAACTCATTCATAGATGATTTCATTAATATTAAGTCTGCAGAACACAAAAACAGTTTCTGGTCTGGGAGAAGGATTTAATGTCTACCTCTTACCTTTTGTTCTTTCAGAAAATCACCAATCTCTTTCAGTGAATACAGATTCCCCTTGGCTTGTCGTGATGTCAGAGAGCTGCGAGGGTGTCGGAGAGCCGTCCTCCCATCCATCTTCCTCACCCGAGAATCTCCATCAGCCGCCCGGCATCTCCGCTACCGACCCTGCAGGCATCACTGGGGAACGTATCAGGGCTACCTGAGCCCCGAGGCTATCCCCCCACACTGCTCCTTCATCACGGGTCCTGAGACCACGAGATCCGCGGGTTGAGCCGCTTTTCTCTGTCCAGACCCGCGCTTGGCTCCACCGCAGGTTGAGATCCCCGCTGTCGTGAGAGAGATCATAGGGACCCCACACAGACTCCTCCTCGCCCGCCGCCAGGCCGGCAGCAACAGGAGATGTTCTTTTTTTGTTTTATTTTTTACGACTGCAGTGTACACCCCTCCTTGTCTGCGTCGGCCTGCACTGCAACCCCGGTTCGGCTGCAGCCGCTGGTACCAGCTCCTTCGCTCTCTTCCTCTGGGGCTGCAGCTCAGGTCTCGGCAGCTCCTCCACCTCCGCTCTCCGAACAGCCCCAGCCACCTCCCGTCACCACTACTACTACTTGTCCCTGCTTCAGTTTGTAACTTGGGGCAGGTCCGTTTAAGGTGCCCCCTGTTCCCCAAAAAAAACATTTAAAAACCTCAGTGCTGGCAAAACAACATAATCCTCTGCCCTCTATACTAAAATGCCAAGCTACATTTAGACTTTTTCTGGGTTATCAAGCAGTACAACACGTGTCTCCTAAAAGACATGACATGTTTAATCTCTGGATTTTTACATCCAAGGGAATCATTTTGATCGGTGACATTATCTTACCATATCTGGAAAGCTCTCTTTTAGATCAATGAATTATTAATAAAAGGGGAATATTTAACAATATTACTTTTGGTAAGAGGCGTGATAACGATTGTTACAGTTACCAAAGAATCATTCAACATAAATCCCTCTTCCACAATTTGTTAACAAAATTTCTTGGTTAAGGAAACGACTATAGCTTTGTTCATCCGTGAGGCGTTTTGATCTTTTCAAAACCAACCACCCATGAAGGCAGGCAGCACATCTTCAAGAGAATGATTATTTTCAGAAAAAACTTTAAAACCATGGCACCTAGTAAGCCCCCAACCCACCGGAGTGGCAGCCCATCTTTGGGCACACACTGGCTAAAACGTTTAAAAAGTACTAAGATAACAAAAAAATACTTTTTAAAAACATTTAATAAATATATAAAATAAATATATAAGTAAATGGCGATACAGCTCACAAACCCTGCTTGTAGCAGGCCCCTCCCACAATCCTCAGAGAGAGAGAGAGAGAGAGGGGAGAGTGAGAGAGAGAGAGTGCACATGTATTAGAACACCCATTGCTTCTGTAGTTCAGCAGTGTGCACATGTATTAGAACACCCCATTGCTTCTGTAGTTCAGCAGTGTGCATGTATTAGAACACCCATTGCATTCGATAGGGGTGGATAAAAATGTATCCTGTGATAAATGATGCACAGTATCTCATGTTAGATTTCAAATGTCACATTTTTTAATTTTTATAGTTTTCCAAGTGCATGGAAAACTACAAAGTGGTATGTAATTCAATATGTTAACATAACATTATTCAGCTACAGTTTATATGCTAGTTGAAAGCGAGCAACTAGAACAAAAATGATGGAAATGCATCAAACCTTTTTTTTTGTTCAGATCAAGATCAACCATTTTTTAACTTGTGATGTCATTACAGCATCTGTTTGTTTGCTAGAATCCAGTTTGATGGAAACCGTTTTGTGCGATAAAATTTTGCATATATTTTTGTGAAATATTGTGAGTTCGCTTTGAATTTGTTGATGGAAGCATAGGTAGTGAGTCCCTATTATTTCTATATAATTGATTACTGACTGGAAATTTTATTTTCTATGGCCAAAAGTTTTGCATCACCTAGAATTTTAGGATTGAAACCGAATAAAAAAAACTATATGAACATAATTTAGATATTTTATTTCATGTAATCAAAGAAACTACAAAAGGATATCGCAAAGTCTACTGGAAGCCACAATAGTAGTACAGTATTTCATGTTAGATTTCAAAATGTCACATTTTAAAATGTTTTTGTTAAGTAAATGGAAAACTACAAAGCGGTATGTAATTCTTATTGTAATATTAACCTAATATTCTTCGACTTTATGATGCAAAACTTTGGGCCATAGTTGTAGATTAACACTAGACAAATTGTGGCTGAATGACAAATGACTGGGTAAATATTTAAGGTCCCCCATACAATTGTAACATCCAGTGAGTGTGGCATAGTCAACTATACTGTATCAAATGTATTGCTGAACAGTACATTCTGGGGAGGGGTTACACTAGGATAGATGGGGAGATGGTTGAATTGTGGATAATGGTAAATGTTATTGTTAGAGAATGTTGAATTTTAAATGTAGATGCTTGTTGTGCTTCTAGTGTTGATCCTCTTCTTTCTTTAGGTAAACAGACAGCAGTATGGTAGTGTAACTCAGAATTGGCCTATATTTTGCTCCTATGTATATATCAGAGTTTCTGTTATGCATACTCTTATATCCCTTTAAGACAGGCATGTAAATTATCAGTAATGTGACATCTAATATGTTCCATGCCTTTAAGATTATGACTAGACTAAAATGCATTTACATAGGTGTCCCTTGGCTATAAATGAGGTGTTGTAAAGTTGTAAAATGTGTGATTAAAGTTTCTTCTTCAGGATAAGTTTGTCTGACAGATTTAGGTCAACACTATACAAGAAGAAAGTATCAGGGGCTGCAGAATTCAATCGTACTAAACATGAACATTAATGCTTTTTAAACACCATCTGTTGGTTTCTCCATGTTAAATCACTCAGGTGTTGATTAAAAACAAATCTGACCAAAGCTTTTTTCAGCACATCACGAACATGTCTGCATAATACACTCTTTGGAAAAAGGTGGTCTATTGGTGTTCTTTATAAAATAGAACCTATGGTTCCTTTGGGCTTTCTCTGCATCCTTATTGTGTTTCTATATAAAAAAAAAAAAAAAAAAACAGTAGTGTTCAAAACATTTGGAAACAACTATTGATTTACAGCAAGACAAGGGCTGGGGATTGTATTCCCATTTATCCTCACTCAGACCCCTTACTTAGTAAATACCCTGGTGTCTCTGAATAGATAATCATCTCCTCTTTAAATGTGCAAACTATTTTAATGAGCAAGACATCTCCCAAGTTGAATGGTCCCTTGAAATGTTCTCCCATTCACTTTTAATCAATCCCATTTCCAATTCCATCAAAGGCATTCCAATTCAAAGGTTTGGGATTGGGATTGGGATTGATAAAATGGAATAGGAATGGAATTTGAATTGGGAAATGATTATAAAAATGAATTTGAAATAAATTGAATTGAAATAGAGAATTAACCCCAACCCTTGTTTTCAGGGTGGTGTTCTTTTTTCGCTGAGCATCTTGTTACATAACTGAGATAACTGAGTGAAACTGAGCACTGTGAAAACTATCACGGTCCACACACGGTGCTGATGTCAGTCTCTGCAGTTCACTCTTAGCAATCCAGTTTGGATTATCCCCAAAAGCTTTTAAACATTCACAGAGAATGGAGATCCATGCATTTTTATTTGCTCAACAGCATATTCCAAAGTGATCGGGTGAATAAACACTTATATAGGCAGTGTTACACATTTAGATTTTACCAAGCCAATTCTGAGCAGATATGTATTCCAGAGGAGCGATATTGAGGGACCATCTACTGTCAGACAGAAAAGCAAGATCCTGGACCAAACTATGTTATCATTCTATACTACCTTAACCCTTTACACAAATACAATTTGCAAACAAAGGCTGTCAACACTATATTGTATGAGTAATAATAAGAACATTTTAGAGTCAAATTTGATCCTTGTACCTCAGGGATCTGGGGTGTTTACTTATCCATTTGGCTGCTAACGTTGTTCGGGAATCTGGACGTTGTATTACTGTTAGCATTCCGCATTTCTGGTTTATTCAAATTTTTAAAAAAATTCCAGGATTTTTTTTTTAACTGGATGTCGGTTTTACTGGTTTATACCCGATTTTTGTTCAATATTTTCCCGGTACTATTTTCTATGAAATACACAATATTTTGATTAAAATGCTGTTTATTTTGACATTGTAATAAACAGCTCTACACTGTATATCCTAGGATACAACAGACTTTTAGAGGTCAGATGACACCGTGTAACACATTTTTTTTTTTTTTTTTTTTTTTGGTTCCTTGGTAGTAAGTGTTGTTTCTAATTGCTTATGCCTCAAAAGTATAGAAATGGCTATTATTCCCCAAACTTTGCTTTTTGTGACCAGGACAGTGATATTTTGAAATTTACCTGTTTTTCCAGAACATTCCAGATAGATTCAGTGCTGAGTAAACTTGAGTAACTTCTAGAACTTTCAGAACTTTCCAGTAATATAAATAGTAGTATAAATACAGGGCCTTAAGCCCACCAGTTCAGTTTAGTTCCAGCTGCCTAAGTGGATACATATCTGCATTTTTCTGAGATGGCATCAAGGCTGCAAAGCATCCGGCAGGCACATTTGCTATGTCTTCGGCCAATTTATCAAGACAAGAGCGAAAAAAGTACTCCATGGAAGCATCTGCTAAGATATGTGAGGCCTACAAGGCATATTTCGGCATGCCTGGGGATCAAGACAAACCCTGAGCACCTCATTTCACATCTGAGCACTGCAAAAAACTCTGGAAGGTAAGATGGACAATTGTTGCTCGGAATTTTATGTTATAAAATTTGTTAAAATTTTTAAAATTGTAAAAGTTTTTAATTTTAAAATGTTTTTACAATTTTCAATGTTATTGAAAAAATATATATATATGAAAATGTTGCGAGAATCTCTTACACATTAGTCATGGGTGAAATAAATGTATTTTGTAGGATGGTACAGGGGAAAGAGAGCCATGAGTTTGCTATCCCAGAATTTGGCGGGAACCCACTGACCACTCAAGCAACTGCTACTTCTGCATGGTGGACCCTTCAAGCATTCGGACTGGCAAGAATGCACCTGCTATCACGTATCCGACCTTCCTTCATCCATCGCCCGTTGCCACACTGCCATGAGCTCACGTCCACTCCTCCGGGAGAGAGAGCAGCCGCCTTTAGAAGAGCAGTAAGTCGAGAGCGAGGAAGGCGTTCAGAGATCCAGATGACAATTTCAGAGGTGGAGCTGAGGAGAGAAACCCATACTACCTCAACTAAAAAGACCTCAACGACTTGATTAGAGATCTTGGTCTCACCAAGTCCAGTGCCGAGCTTGACGCGTCCAGGCTCAAGCAGTGGAACTTGTTGATGAAAGTGTGTGCAAGTCGCAGATCAGAGGAAGCGTCACCAACCTTTTTCCAGCTTCTTCACCCGTCAAAGATGGGCTCTTGCTTCTGCCATAATGTGACCAGTCTGTTAGAGCAATCGGAATCGCCTGTAACCAGAATGAGTGGCGCCTCTTCATTGACAGCTCATCCAGGAGCCTCAAAACCGTGCTGTGCTCCATAATGGTAACAAGTACCCGTCTCTTCCCCTGGCTCACTCGATTGCACCTCAAAGAGGATTACAATACATCAAGACCTTGCTGGACGCCTTGAAGTATGATGAGTACAGCTGGGAGGTCATAGGAGACTTCAAATGGTGGCATTCCTGATGGGTCTCAAAGGCGGTTCCAAGTTTCCCTGCTATCTTTGCCTTTTTAGGACAGCAGGGACGCAAAGGCGCACTACCACAGGCGGGACTGGCCACAGCGGACCGAGTTCTCTGTGGGAGGAACAACGTCCAAGTGGGGAGCCACTGGTGGACCCCGAAGGTGCTGATGCCACCACTGCACATCAAATTGGGCCTTATGAACAATTTGTCAGAGCTCTAGATAAGGAGTCGGCAGCCTTCAAGTACATAAAGACTTCTTCCCTAAGCTGTCTGAGGCAAAGGTCAAAGCCGGTGTCTTCGTCGGGACCACAGATAAAGAAGATCCTGGAGTGCAATGAATTCCCCAAAGCTCGCTAGTAAGGAGAAAGCGGCTTGGAAACAGCTTTGTCGCAGTGGTTTGGGGCTTCCTGGGCAATCACAAGGCCGAAAAACTGTGGAGCTGGTTGAGACTCTGGTGAAGAACTACGGCACAATGGGCTGTGGATGTCCCTCAAAGTCCATATCCTTGATGCTCATCTTGATAAATTCAAGGAGAACATGGGATCGTGCTCGGGAGGAGCAAGGTGGCGCTTCCACCAGGATATGCTGGACTTTGAACGCCCGCTCAGGAGGACAGTATAACGAACATGATGGGAGACTACATTTAGGGGCTGATTAGGTGAAAGTGATTTACGGTATAATCGTAAATCTCGAAAAACTACTCACTTCTAAATCTTTTGTAGTCATTTTGTATTACTTTAGTATAAATACATGTTAATTTGGATTCATATGTTGTTTTTTTTCGACTTTATGTGACGAAAAAGACACAAATTTGCCCGTTTTCTCATTGGAAATAGGTAAATTTCAAAATATCACTGTCCTGGTCACAAAAAGCAAAGTTTGTGGGGAATAATAGCCATTTTCTATATACTTTTGAGGCATAAACAATTAGGAAATAACCCTTACTACCCAGGAACAAAATTGTTTTACATA
Source organism: Huso huso (assembly GCA_036884735.1). Lineage (NCBI taxonomy): Eukaryota > Metazoa > Chordata > Actinopteri > Acipenseriformes > Acipenseridae > Huso > Huso huso. Next base: position 29,631 of record JAHFZB010000705.1, read on the forward strand.
GTGTGATCAAATAACATTCAAACGGGTTCTCTGTCACTTCAAAAATTACATTATCACCTGATTATGTTGGCAAATCAAAGTCTGATTATTATGGTAATTGCTGGGCGTAGTAACTACTAGCTTGATCAAAAACGAAATTGAAATACTTAAACAAAAATATAATATTTTTTTAGTGGATGACGAATGGAGAAAACGTAAATCAGTTTATGAATATTCAAAAAAACAAATGTTTCAAGTATGCAAAAAGCTTAGCAGTGGCAGAAGGGGTCAGATGAGGCAGAGGGGTGCATAAGCGCTACAAATACTGCTGCATTGAGGTACATGTTTGTGCTGACAGTAGAAGAACATACTGAAAAATAAGCGACATTAAAATAAATCAAGAAAGTGAACTGAGACACAAGCAATCCATGTATCCTGCTTTTGACACACGCTTTAATAAAAGAGTGCAGAATGACTGTGTTAATGAGTTTGTCAGGAGCTGTGCTTTCCTGGACAGCACTTTATGCAGAGGTATGTATTGGTGACTTTGTGCGACAGTACTGTCTGTAGTAAACACTGCCCTAACGCTGACAATCTTAATCGTAAATATTTGACAGAAAATTGTATTTTGTTTATATATATACTGTATATATATATATATATATATATATATATATACACACATATATATATATTTATATATATATATATACAGGCGTTAACTCCATTGTTGGTACCACTTACAGCTCATTAAAATAATGCTTCATTCCTCCTGAAAAGTGATGAAATTAAAATATTTTTATCATATATACTTGCATGCCTTTGGTATGCTGTCATAGAATAAAGCAAAGAAGCTGTGTGAAAGAGATGAATTATTGCTTATTCTACAAAAGATATTCCTAAATGGCCTGGACACATTTG
>JAHFZB010000706.1:7500-30420 GCA_036884735.1 Huso huso
GTGTTTGGGGTTAATGTAAACTTTCACCAGAAAAAATAAATTCAAACCATTATTTTCCCAGGACACTAATATTAATAATAATAATATTAACAATAATAATAATAATAATAATAATAACTACTATAACAAGCAGTCACATGACCACTGTCCAAAATGCCCCGCCCCTCCCCCCTTCTCTTATTTCCAGGTTCCTGATTAGTTTCAGACTTGTTCGGGGGGGCGGGCTCTTTAAACAGTCTCTGTTTGCTGATTGGTCAATGGGATTTCCTCTTCACGTCATTTCCTTGGCTTTGGTTTGCGTCTAAATGAAAGGAAACAAAACGAATTGATCAAGAATCTTTCACAAAATAACAAGCATTTAACATGACCAAATAAAACCCTGTATAGAACTACAGCAGACACAACACAGTGCTGTCTATATAAACTACAGCAGATACAACACAGTGCTGTCTATATAAACTACAGCAGTCTATATAAACACAGATACAACACTGTCTATATAAACTACAGATACAACACAGTGCTGTCTATATAAACTACAGCAGACAACACAGTGCTGTCTATATAAACTACAGCAGATACAACACAGTGCTGTCTATATAAACTACAGCAGATACAACACAGCGCTGTCTATATAAACTACAGCAGATACAACACAGTGCTGTCTATATAAACTACAGCAGATACAACACAGTGCTGTCTATATAAACTACAGACACAACACAGATATAAACTACAGCACATACAACAGTGCTGTCTATATAAACTACAGCAGATACAACACAGTGCTATATGTCTATATACAACTACAGTCTATATAAAGACACAACACAGTGCTGTCTATATAAACTACAGCAGATACAACACAGTGCTGTCTATATAAACTACAGCAGATACAACACAGTGCTGTCTATATAAACTACAGCAGATACAACACAGTGCTGTCTATATAAACTACAGATACAACACAGTGCTGTCTATATAAACTACAGCAGATACAACACACTGTCTATATAAACTACAGCTGTCTATATAAATAAACTAACTGGCGCTGTCTGTATAAACTAGATACAACACAGTGCTGTCTATATAAACTACAGATACAACACAGTGCTGTCTATATAAACTACAGCAGATACAACACAGTGCTGTCTATATAAAACTACAGCAGATACAACACAGTGCTGTCTATATAAAACAGCAGACACAACACAGTGCTGTCTATATAAACTACAGCAGATACAACACAGTGCTGTCTATATAAACTAAACAACACAGCAGATACAACACAGTGCTGTCTATATAAACTACAGCAGATACAACACAGTGCTGTCTATATAAACTACAGCAGATACAACACAGTCTGTCTATATAAACTACAGCAGATACAACACAGTGCTGTCTATATAAACTACAGCAGATACAACACAGCTGTCTATATAAACTAGCAGATACAACACAGTGCTGTCTATATAAACACAGTGCTGTCTATATAAACTGGCAGATACAACACAGTGCTGTCTATATAAACTACAGCAGATACAACACAGTGCTGTCTATATAAACTACAGCAGATACAACACAAACTACAGCAGATACAACACAGTGCGTCTATATAAACTACAGCAGATACAACACTGTCTATATAAACTACAGCAGATACAACACAGTGCTGTCTATATAAACTACAGCAGATACAACACAGTGCTGTCTATATAAACTACACAGATACAACACAGTGCTGTCTATATAAACTACAGCAGATACTGCTGTCTATATAAACTACAGATACAACAGACACTATATAAAACACAGATGCTGTCTATATAAACTACAGCAGATACAACACAGTGCTGTCTATATAAACTACAGCAGATACAACACAGTGCTGTCTATATAAACTACAGCAGATACAACACAGTGCTGTCTATATAAACTACAGCAGATACAACACAGTGCTGTCTATATAAACTACAGCAGATGTGCTGTCTATATAAACTACAGCAGATAGATTAAACACAGTGCTGTCTATATAAACTACAGCAGATACAACACAGTGCTGTCTATATAAACTACAGCAGATACAACAGTGCTGTCTATATAAACTACAGCAGATACAACACAGTGCTGTCTATATAAACTACAGCAGATACAACACAGTGCTGTCTATATAAACTACAGCAGACACAACACAGTGCTGTCTATATAAACTACAGCAGATACAACACAGCGCTGTCTATATAAACTACAGACACAACACGCTGTCTATATAAACAACACAACACAGTGCTGTCTATATAAACTACAGATACAACACAGTGCTGTCTATATAAACTACAGCAGATACAACACAGTGCTGCTGTCTATAAACTACAGCAGATAAACTAGCAGACACAACACGAGCGCTGTCTATATAAACTAGCAGATACAACACAGTGCTGTCTATATAAACTACAGCAGATACAACACAGTGCTGTCTATATAAACTACAGCAGATACAACACAGTGCTGTCTATATAAACTACAGCAGATACAACACAGTGCTGTCTATATAAACTACAGCAGATACAACACAGTGCTGTCTATATAAACTACAGCAGATACAACACAGTGCTGTCTATATAAACTACAGCAGATACAACACAGTGCTGTCTATATAAACTACAGATACAACACAGATAAACAACACAGCGCTGTCTATATAAACTACAGCAGATACAACACAGTGCTGTCTATATAAACTACAGCAGATACAACACAGTGCTGTCTATATAAACTACAGCAGATACAACACAGTGCTGTCTATATAAACTGCCTGTAACACTTCAAAGAGAACATCTCTCATACACTACTGTGTAGAGGAGATTTGATTATATAAGCTGGCATTGATGCATGCTGGCAGATCAGAGACTCAGAGACAGACAGACGGACAGACGGACGGACGCTCACACACACACACAGGAGAGAGCGGGTTTATTACCTGAGAATGCGTGCTGCAAGTGTGCAGGCAGTGCATAAAGAAAACCTTTTAAGAGCTCTAGAGAGAGATCTAGAGAGAGAGAGAAGAAAGGGAGGAGAGAGAGAGACAGAGGGGTGAGACACACAGACAGTGTAGAATTCACATGCACACAGCAAGCAGTGATGACAGAGCCAATGAACAAACAGGATCGTTGAGGAGTTGAGATGATTTTTCTGCTATTTGAAATGGTGTGAACTGGCAGTGGGAATGTTACACCACAGCCTGGAGCGAGAGTTCAGCATCACACTGAATCACAGCATTAAAGAAAAACACGACAAAATGATACTGCAAGAGTCTACCGGAATAACATTATCCAGCAGCTTTCATTGGACTCTATGAAGCTGAGGGAGTTCATTCTATATAGAGGGGGTGGAATTCAATATGTTAACAAGGGAACATTATTCAGCAGCTTTCATTGGACTCTATGAAGCTGAGGGAGTTCATTCTATATAGAGGGGGTGGAATTCAATATGTTAACAAGGGAACATTATTCAGCAGCTTTCATTGGACTCTATGTTCATTCTATGGGGGTGGAATTCAATATGTTAACAAGGGGATTCAGCAGCTTTCATTGGACTCTATATAGAGGGGTGGAATTCAATATGTTAACAAGGGAACATTATTCAGCAGCTCTGACTGGACTCTGAAGCGTGCTGCAGTATTGCGTGTGGGACACACACACACACACACACACTCTGTAGCTGTGCAGTGTGCTGCAGTAATCTGCAGTGCGGTACTCACTGTGTGGGAAAGACGTGCTCCCTGAGGTGTCGGATGGGTTGAAGCTGAGCAGCTCCAGAGGGAACTGGAAGGGCAGCGACACCGGAACCAGACCCCCCAGCATTCCGAACGGGCCGAGCGAGCCCGCCGGATTGGACACGGCCAGCGGTGAGGTCATCAGGGAGAGCGGGGGGGAGCTGCCCAGGACACCCGCCCCTGAGGTGACCTGACCAATGAGAGGAGAGAGTTTAAACGTCATCAGAAACATGCATGTCAGCCTCTGTGTTTATACAGCACAGTGTGAGGCTGCAGCTGTGGTCAAAATTTTTGCATCACCCTCTATATAGAATGAACTCCCTCAGCTTCACAGAGTCCAATGAAAGCTGCTGAATAATGTTCCCTTGTTAACATATTGAATTCCACCCCCTCTATATAGAATGAACTCCCTCAGCTTCATAGAGTCCAATGAAAGCTGCTGAATAATGTTCCCTTGTTAACATATTGAATCTCACACCCCGCGCTTTGGAGTTTTCCAGATACCTATAAAGATCTAAACTGTGTTCATCCTTCTTTTTTTCTTCTAGGTGACGAAAACTTACTTCCGGCGATGACATCATCACTCCCTCACCTGCGTTACCGCAGCCGGCTGCAGGACTGTCGACGACGTCATCACCGCCGACCGCGGCGCGGCTTGTGACTGGCTTAGACCCCGCGAGCCCCGCCCTCTGCGGCGTGGCGGGGGAGGGGCAGGACCTCCTCTGATTGGCTGCTGAAGAGGCCGAGGCAGGGGGGGCGGGGGAGGGGGAGGCACCAGCAGACTGGGAGACTGGAGTCCCGCCCCTGACTGTACTGCTGGGACTGGTCAGACTGGGCCCGGAGTGAGCTCTGATCTGGAGGGAGGGCGAGTAGGCAGAGGAGGGTCCCGAGCTGGTGTACGGGGGTCTAAATGCACCCCCAGGACCCCCTGCTGGGGTCTTGTAGCTCCCGGGGGGGAGGGAGGAGCTGCTGGAGACAGCGCGGGCCTGCACTGGGAGAGAGGGGGAGGGGCTGGGGGAGGAGCTGGGGGGCGTGGCTCTCTCCGGAGCGACGTTATTAATATTCACAGCACTGCTGCTGCTGGGGGCCGGGGAGGCCCGGGGGGGCCCGGCGGAGGGCAGGGCGTTGCTCAGCTTCACGATGGGGTTCAGCGGGGACTTGCTGAGCGTCGCCTGCATGGAGCTCACGAAGCTGGGGGTCTGGAGCACCCCTGAGGGGAGCGGCCGGGACGGGACGCTGCTCTTGGGCTGCTGAAGGGAACGGGAGCTCTGCAGTTGCAGTTTGCCGGAGACGGGGGGCGACGGCGAGGCCTGGAGATTGAGGGAGTGCGAGTGGGCTGGGTGCAGTTTCTGTGGCTGGGAGGCAGGGGGCGCCGCCTGCAGCTTTGCGTGGTGGGCGGGGCTGCAGTGAGAGCGCTGCTGCTTCCCTGCCTGGCCCCCGTGCTTGGAGCCGTGCGAAAGCAGACTGGGGCTGCCGGGGCTGGAGTGCAGTTTGACCACCGGGGAGACAGGGGGCGCCGCTGCGGAGAGAGAGTGTTTCAGGGCAGGGCTGTGCGGCTGCTGCTTCCCTGGCTGGCCGCTGGAGGGCGCTAGGCTGGACCTCGGCTTCAGGTTCTGCAGAGGCGCAGACAGGCCTGCTAAAATATTGAGTTTGGGGTTTAGATTGGGGTTGGGGTTGGGATTAAGTTTGGGGCTGGGGTTGGGTTTGGGGCTGGGGTTGGGTTTGGGGCTGGGGTTGGGTCTGGGGGAGGGCGGTGGCCGGCTTGCTCGGGGGTCCCATGGCAGACTTGTCTTCCCTGGAGGATGAGGAGGAGGAGGGGGAGGAGGAGGGAGAGGAGGAGGAGAGGGGAGGGGGGCTGGCGTTGGAGACCAGCCCTCGGGCAGCGTTGCTCAGCAGAGCCAGCGCCTCAGAGATGGAGTCCAGAGAAGGGGACAGGTCCTCATCCAGGGAGTCGTCCAGACAGACTGCCCTCGGGGGGGGCAGGGGGGTGCTAGTGGAGGGGCCGGGAGGGGCAGGCTGGGAGGCCGGGGTCCCCACTGCGGAGGCAGGAGTGCGCGGAGACACCCCCCCCAAAACAGAGAGGGAGGGGAGAGAGCGGCCATCCTTAGGACTTGAATCCTAGAGAGAGAGAGCAAGAGAGCGAGAGAGACAGAGAAGAGAGAGAGAGAGAGAGAGAGAGAGAGAGAGAGAGAGAGAGAGAGGTTTGCTGGTTAATAAGGTGACTTCAGACACGTTTTACTGTAAATCATAAAGAATTAATAATAATAATACTACTGATAACACTAATAATAATAATAATAATAATAATAATAATAATAATAATAATAATAAAAAAACAAATAGGGATAATAATAACAGATTTTTGGATTTTGGTGTCGGTACAATTTTCTTCTTAACTCTGGAGAAAAACAAAACAAAACAAAACAATCAGGGACAATGAAAGACAGACAGAGACAGACACAGAGACCCTATGAAACACAGACAAACACAGACAGACACACACAGACAGACACACACAGACACACACACACACACAGACACACACAGACAGACACACACAGACAGACACACAGAGACACACACAGACAGACACACACAGACAGACACACACAGACAGACACACACACAGACACACACACACAGACAGACACACACACACACACACACACACACACAGACACACACAGACACACACACACAGACAGACAGACACACACACACACACACACACACACACACACACACACACACACACACACACACACACACACACACAGACAGACACACCCACACACACAGACACACACACACACACACACACACACACACACACACACACACACACACACACACACACACACACACACACACAGGCAGGACTGAAGGAAGGTCCCGTGTGATCGGCACTCACGAGTTTCCAGTGACGCGGCTGTGCACCGAGCGACTCTCCTTGAACAGCATCCTGGGAACAGGAAACAAACAACCAATGAGAATACAAAGCAATCAACTGCAGCGGGCTGGGGTTGGGGAGGGGTTAGGGGAGGGGTGAGGGAGAGGGGGGGGGGAGGGGAGGGGGGGGAGAGGAGGGTTAGGGGGGGAGGCTCACCTGGCCTGCATCCAGCCTTTGGGCCACAGCGGCTTCACCTCGCTCTCCAGGAAGCTCTTCAGATAATCCTCGGCAGTCATGGTCTTGTTGGGCTCCAGCTCGTAGCAGCCCAGCTTAATCTGAACCAGATTACACAGCAAAGCCCTGGAGGGAGGTGAGAGAGAGAGAGGAGAGAGGAGAAAGGAGAGGAGAGACAGGAGAGAGAGGAGAGAGGAGAGAGAGGAGAGGAGAGAGAGGAGAGAGAGAGAAAGGAGAGAAAGGAGAGAGAGAGAGAGGAGAGGAGGAGGAGGGAGGAGAGAGGGGAGAGGAGAGAGAAGTGAGAGAGGGTGGATACTCAGTGACAGTCTTCATGTCTCCTATAGGACTATGTGGACAGTCTGAGTGTCCTGTGCTGTACCGGATGTTCTCGTCCCAGTGGAATTTCTTGCGCGGTCCCATCACTCTCTTTCCCGGCTTCTCATCGTCTTCGTCCTCCGAGCCGTTCCGCTCGCGATCCTCCTCGGAGTGCAGCCTGCAGACACGCAACAACCCAGTGTGTGACAGTGCGACTGAAACGACAGTGTGACTGAAACGACAGTGTGACTAAAACGACAGTGCCACTGAAACGACAGTGCGACTGAAACGACAGTGTGACTAAAACGACAGTGCCACTGAAACGACAGTGCCACTGAAACGACAGTGTGACTGAAACTAAATGAGGCTGAGCCAAGCAGACCAGAGCTTCAGCTAGTGCCTTCATCAGCGTGATTGAAACTAAACTGAGTCCAGCAGACCAGCTCTAGTTTGGGGCTCTAGTGCCTTCATCAGCGTGATTGAAACTAAACTGAGTCCAGCAGACCAGCTCTAGTTTGGGGCTCTAGTGCCTTCATCAGCGTGACTGAAACTAAACTGAGTCCAGCAGACCAGCTCTAGTTTGGGGCTCTAGTGCCTTCATCAGCGTGATTGAAACTAAACTGAGTCCAGCAGACCAGCTCTGGTTTGGGGTCCAGTGCCTTCATCTTGCGGGTTGAACCCACATCTTGCCGACTCAGTGTCCGTGTCTCACTCACTTGGCTACTTTGGCCACCTTGGCCTGGTTGTGGGCGAGGCAGTCGTCACGGTAACGGGAGAGCTGCTCGGGCATCACGTTACTGACCGCCAGCTTCAGCTTGAGGAGAGGAGCACGCAAACGGTCATCCTGAAGAGAGAGAGAGACGACGAGGGGTCAAACACACACACAGTCTGTCTGTCTCTCACACACACACATGCACACACACACACACACACACACACACACACACACACACGTGCACACACACAGACCTGCACGTTCAGGTTCAGTTTCCTCTCTCGTTCTCTCGTTCTCTCGTTCTCTCGTTTCTCTTTCTCTCTCTCTCGTTCTCTCTCACACTGACCTGCACGTTCAGGTTCAGTTTCCTCACTCTCTTCAGCAGCATGTCCTTGTTGCACGGTACGAAGGCCTCCAGGTGGCAGTAAACAGCGGCTCGGACGTGGGGCGGCTGCTCCTGCACCTGCAGCTCGATACTGGGAAGAGGAGCCCTGGGCATACTGTATCACACTGGGCAACTGGGTATCACACTGGACACAGACACTGATCCTCACAATGGCTGTATCGCTGTATCACACTATCACACTGACACAGACACTGATCCTGTATCACAATGACACAGACACTGATCCTCTCACAATCCCTGTATCACTGTCCCTGTATCACACAGACACAGACACTGATCCTCACAATGGCTGTATCGCTGTCCCTGTATCACACTGACACAGACACTGATCCTCACAATGGCTGTATCGCTGTCCCTGTATCACACTGACACAGACACTGATCCTCACAATGGCTGTATCGCTGTCCCTGTATCACACTGACACAGACACTGATCCTCACAATGGCTGTATCGCTGTCCCTGTATCACACTGACACAGACACTGATCCTCACAATGGCTGTATCGCTGTCCCTGTATCACACTGACACAGACACTGATCCTCACAATGGCTGTATCGCTGTCCCTGTATCACACTGACACAGACACTGATCCTCACAATGGCTGTATCGCTGTCCCTGTATCACACTGACACAGACACTGATCCTGGCTGTATCGCTGTGCCTCCCTATCACACAGACACAGACAATGGCTGTATCGCTGTCCCTGTATCACACTGACACAGACACTGATCCTCACAATGGCTGTATCGCTGTCCCTGTATCACACTGACACAGACACTGATCCTCACAATGGCTGTATCGCTGTCCTGTATCACACTGACACAGACACTGATCCTCACAATGGCTCGCTGTGCCCCTGTATCACACTGACACAGACACTGATCCTCACAATGGCTGTATCGCTGTCCCTGTATCACACTGACACAGACACTGATCCTCACAATGGCTGTATCGCTGTCCCTGTATCACACTGACACAGACACTGATCCTCACAATGGCTGTATCGCTGTGCCTGTATCACACTGACACAGACACTGATCCTCACAATGGCTGTATCGCTGTGCCTGTATCACACTGACACAGACACTGATCCTCAATGGCAATGCCTGTATCACACTGACACAGACACTGATCCTCACAATGGCTGACCTGTATCACACTGACACAGACACTGATCCTCAGACTGTATCGCTGTCCCTGTATCACTCAACTGATCCTCACAATGGCTGTATCGCTGTCCCTGTATCACACTGACACAGACACTGATCCTCACAATGGCTGTATCGCTGTCCCTGTATCACACTGACACAGACACTGATCCTCCCCACAATGGCTGTATCGCTGTCCCTGTATCACACTGACACAGACACTGATCCTCACAATGGCTGTATCGCTGTCCCTGTATCACACTGACACAGACACTGATCCTCACAATGGCTGTATCGCTGTGCCTCTCCCTGTATCACACTGACACAGACACTGATCCTCACAATGGCCTGCCTGTATCACACTGACACAGACACTGATCCTCACAATGGCTGTATCGCTGTCCCTGTATCACACTGACACAGACACTGATCCTCACAATGGCTGTATCGCTGTCCCTGTATCACACTGACACAGACACTGATCCTCACAATGGCTGTATCGCTGTCCCTGTATCACACTGACACAGACACTGATCCTCACAATGGCTGTATCGCTGTCCCTGTATCACACTGACACAGACACTGATCCTCACAATGGCTGTATCGCTGTCCCTGTATCACACTGACACAGACACTGATCCTCACAATGGCTGTATCGCTGTCCCTGTATCACACTGACACAGACACTGATCCTCACAATGGCTGTATCGCTGTCCCTGTATCACACTGACACAGACACTGATCCTCACAATGGCTGTATCGCTGTCCTGTATCACACTGACACAGACACTGATCCAGACACTGACCCTCCCCTGTCTCCTGCTGGACACAGACACTGATCGACAGCTGGTCGTCCCTGTATCTCCTCTCTCTCTCTCTCTCTCTCCCTCTCACCCCCCAGCAAGGAGGATGTTGTTCATGTCCAGCGTGAAGAACTTCTTCCTTCCCTCCTCGATCAAACTGCAGAAGGAGGCCTGGCAGAGAGAGAGAGAGGAGAGAGAGAGGTCGCAAAGAGAGAGAGAGGAGAGAGAGAGAGAGAGAGAGAGAGAGAGAGGAGAGAGAGGGGAGAGAAGAGAGAGGGGAGGAGAGGGAGAGGGGAAAGAGGAGGAGGAGAGAGAGGGGAGGAGAGAGGGAGAGGAGAGAGGGGGAGAGAGGAGAGAGGAGAGAGGGGAGAGAGAGGGAGAGGAGAGAGGGGGAGGAGAGAGGGAGAGGGAGAGAGGGAGAGGAGAGAGGGGAGAGAGAGAGAGGAGGAGGAGAGAGGAGAGGGGAGAGAGACAGGGAGAGAGGAGAGACAGGGGAGAGAGAGACAGGGGAGAGAGAGACAGGGGAGAGAGAGAGACAGGGGGAGAGAGAGAGACAGGGGAGAGAGAGAGAGGGAGAGAGAGGGGAGAGGAGAGAGAGGGAGAGGAGGGAGGAGAGAGAGCTTTCAAAACAGCACATCAGAGAACCATTAACTATGCAGTAAATGACCTCACAAACAAACACACTATAGAAACTGTTTGTTTTCAAAACACACTTTCCCTTCAGAAAGGCAGGTTAAACACACTGAAACGCTGGACAGCTGGGTCTTTACTATCTCTGTATCTATAGAAAATGTGTGAGAGACTGCAGCCCCCAGCAGACAATCCCTGTCGCTGTCTGTCACTCTGTCTGTCTGTCTCTCTCACCTCTCGCAGGTCTCCAATCCTCCTCCTCAGAGAAGCTGGCAGTCCATCAGGGAGGGGAGGGGGAGGGGTCAGTCTCATCACCTGCGTCCGCGCTGCCCCCCCACCGCCCGCAGCGACCACGGCTCCCAGCATGCCGTTCTCCTGGCCGCAGCTGCTGGCCCCTCCCTCTGGGCTGTCCTGGGGGGTGGACTCCAGCAGCCCCTCCAGGTCAATGTCTCCCAGCAGCTCCATGGCACTGGCAGCCTGCTGGAACAGCTCGCTGTCGTTGGCCGAGCCCAGCAGTGACAGGACAGAGGGGTCTGGGAGGTCATGCAGGGCGGGGCTGTGGGTGGAGACGGAGGGTTTGAGGAGTTTGGGGAGCCCCGCGGGGGTCTGGGTCGGGGGGGCGCTCCTCTTCATGCTCTCCTTCTCTCGTGTGAATTTGCGCAGCATGGCGGCCAGCGACAGAGAGTCTTTCATCAGCTTCTTCCTCTTCTTCTTATCGGGTCTGTGAGCGTTGAGAGCCGAGACCCTGAAAACACACAGAGTACATTGCTCAAATTTGTTGGTACCCTTACAGTATTGAAATAATGCTTCATTCCTCCTGAAAAGTGATGAAATTAAAAGCTATTTTATCATGTATACTTGCATGCCTTTGGTATGTCCCCAGTGTTATTGCTTATTCTACAAAGATATTCTAAAATGGCCTGGACACATTTGTTGGTACCCTTAGAAAAGATAATAAATAATTGGATTATAGTGATATTTCAAACTAATTAGTTTCTTTAATTAGTATCACACATGTCTCAATCTTGTAATCAGTCATTCAGCCTATTTAAATGGAGAAAAGCCTATCATTGTGTGCACCACACTGAACATGGACCAGAGAAAGCAAAGGAGAGAGTTGTCTGAGGAGATCAGAAAGAAAAATAATAGACAAGCATGGTATTGTAACAGCCTACACCCCCATGTTATAGTGCAGCTTCATGTTCCTGTGAAACACCCCAGTGCAAATAGTATTAAGTAGTTTAAGGTCCATGGAACTGTCTCACCCCAGTGTTATAGTGAAGTATCGACCCAGATTGAACAGAAGGATACAGCCTCTCAAAAGAACCAAGGATAACTGCCAAAGAGATACAATTGAACTCCAAGGTGTATTGCGTCAGTTTCTGTACCACCATCCCCCAGTGTTATGGGTGGAAGAAGACCCAGGAGGACTCACCTTTTGAAAGAAAAAACATAAAAAAAAAGCCAGACAGCCTTTCTACCCCATATTGACATGCCACAATCCTTCTGGCTTGTCCTTTAGACAGATGAGCTCAAAACTGGAGCTTTTTTGCAAGTCACATCAGCTCTATGTTCTCCTTTAAAAAAATTCTGCTTTCAAAAAAAGAACACCATATGGACAGTGAAACATGGAGGGTTCGGTTATGTTTTGGGGCTGTGTGCCTGCTCAGAGCTGCTTGAATCTGTGCAGGGCTCATGAAATCTCAAGACTATCAAGGTATTCTGGAGCTAAGTGTTACAGAGCAGTGTCAGAAAGCTCTGTCTGTTACAGGTCATGGGTCCTCCAACAGGATACAGACCTAAAACACACAGCTAAAAGCACCCAAGAATGGATAAGAACCCCAGTGGACTATTCAGAAGTGGCCTTCTATGAGTCCTGATCTGAATCCTACAGAACATCTAGTGAAAGAGCTGAAACTTGCAGTCTGGAGAAGGCACCCATGTTAGTGAGACAGCTGGAGCAATTTGCTCAGGAACAGTGGGCCAAACACCTGTTCACAGGTGCAGAAGTCTCATTGAGAGCTACAGAAACTCGTTTGATTGCAGTGATTGCCTCTAAAGGTTGTGCAACAAAATATTAGGTTAGCGGTCCCATCATTTTTGTCCATGCCATTTTCATTTGTTTTATTATTAGACACCATTATGTTGAATAAAAATCAAAAGCAAAGTCTGATTTCGATTAAATATGGAATAAACAATGGTGGATGCCAATTAGTTTTGTCAGTTTCAAGTTATTTCAGAGAAAAGTGCATTCTTAGTTTTTTGTGGAGGGTACCAACAAATTTGAGAGTCTGTATATTGCAGGAGGGGTCAGACTCATACAGTATTGAGGATCTTGTACCAGCCTCTCCCCAGTGAGAGGTGCAGTATTGTGCAGTACCACAAGTAACCAGTGGGCAGTAACAGCCTCAACTCCAGTGTTAGAGAGGGGAGTGCAGAGGGGACAGGATTGTAGAGAGAATTCACCCCAGTGTTAGGTGGTATTGTACCAGCCTCTCACCCCAGTGTTATAGTGCAGTATTGAGAGAGGTATTGTAACAGCCTCTCAGAGAGGAGTGTTATAGTGCAGTATTGCAGTATTGCTCAGTTGAGAGAAAGAGAAGGAGAGTGTTAGAGTGCAATGAAGGGTCTCACCCCAGTGTTATAGAGCAGTATTGTCAATCAGGGAGAGCCTCTCACCCCAGTGTTATAGTGCAGTATTGTGCTGTATTGCACAGTATTGTACCAGCCTCTCACCCCAGTGTTATAGTGCAGTATTGTACCAGCCTCTCACCCCAGTGTTATAGTGCAGTATTGTAACAGCAAACCACCCCAGTGCCTGCCAGCTCTCTGTGAATGCTGGCTTCTTCTCTTTCTCCATGCTGCTCCCCTCTTCTTTCCTCTGCACCCCAGCTTCAGGTCTGTCGCACCTCGATCCTTCAGCTTCTGCAGTGGGGATTGGAAGGTTGCCCTGGGAGTCGGGGTCAAAGAGCTCAGAGCTGCAGTGTTACAGAGCTCAGAGCCGTCTGTTCTGCAGCCAGACTCCAGTCCTTCACCCAGCTCAAACTGCAGTGATGAACTCAGGGTCCTAAACGCTGAACCTCACTGCCGTGATGTCACTGAGGGCGCCCACCTCCTGAACTCAGTATGAACAGCACCGCTCACGCACCCAGTGCCGTGATGTCACTGAGGGGAGCCCAGTCCTGAACTCGTAGTGAACAGCACCGTTACGTGTTACCTGTCGTGATGTCACTCAGGGCGCTTCCACCTCCTGGTTTCTTGTGAACAGCACCACACGCACCCTGCCGTGATGTCACAAGGGGTCTGCTTCCACCTCCTGAATTGATGTATGAACCAAGCTTGGTGGCACGGACCCTGGGCCAGTTGATGTCACTGAGGGCGCCACCTCCTGAACTCGGAGAGAACAGCACCGCACGCACCCTGGGGTGATGTCACTGGAGGGCGCCCACCTCCTGAACTCGAGAGGGAACAGCACCGCACGCACCCTGCCGTGATGTCACTGGAGGGGCGCTTCCACCTGAACCTGAACTCGTGATGAAGGAGCTTCCAGGGAGACGCAGAGGGGAGAGGAGAGGAGGGGTCACTGAGGGGAGTGCAGGCTTCATCCTCAGGCTGTGGACAGATGGACTCCTTGAACAGCTCAGTTGAATGAAACGCACTCCCCTGCCTCAGATGTCAATGAGGGGTCTGTCCACCTCCTGAACTGTCAATCAGGAACAGCATCCGCGCTTCTTCTTATTGGTGTTGCCCTGTCACTGGGGTTAAAGAGATTGAACTGTACAACAGCACCGCTGTCTGCACCCTGCCTTGATGTCAGTGGGGGGCGCCCACCCCTGAACTCGGATGAACAGAACCGCGCCCTGCCGTGATGTCACTGAGGGCGCTTCCACCTCCTGAACTCGTATGAACAGCACCGCACGCACCCTGCCGTGATGTCACTGAGGGGCGCTTCCACCTCCTGAACTCATTATGAACAGCACCGCACGCACCCTGCCGTGATGTCACTGAGGGCGCTTCCACCTCCTGAACCGTATGAACCGCACACGCACCCTGCCGTGATGTCACTGAGGGCGCTTCCACCTCCTGAACTCGTATGAACAGCACCGCACGCACCCTGCCGTGATGTCACTGAGGGGCTTCCACCTCCTGAACTCGTATGAACAGCACCGCACGCACCCTGCCGTGATGTCACTGAGGGGCGCTTCCACCTCCTGAACTCGTATGAACAGCACCGCACGCACCCTGCCGTGATGTCACTGAGGGGCGCTTCCACCTCCTGAACTCGTATGAACAGCACCGCACGCACCCTGCCGTGATGTCACTGAGGGCGCTTCCACCTCCTGAACTCATTATGAACAGCACCGCCACGCACCCTGCCGTGATGTCACTGAGGCGCTTCCACCTCCTGAACTCGTATGAACAGCACCGCACGCACCCTGCCGTGATGTCACTGAGGGGCTTCCACCTCCTGAACTCGTACGAACAGCACCGCACGCACCCTGCCGTGATGTCACTGAGGGGCGCTTCCACCTCCTGAACTCGTATGAACAGCACCGCACGCACCCTGCCGTGATGTCACTGAGGGGCGCTTCCACCTCCTGAACTCGGCTGAACAGCACCGCACGCACGCACCCACCGTGATGTCACTTTGCTCTCAAACTGTATGAACCACCTCCGCCTCCAGCTGCAGCCTCCTGAACCGCTATGCCCAGCGCCGCACCTCCGTCATCGTCAAACGGGCCGTCAAGATTGGTGGGCACGGGCGCCACGGCAACAGCGGGCTTCTTCACCTGTCGGGGGAGGAGAGAGAGGCTGGTCAATAACAATGTGTGCTATAAAAAAACATGCAGAGCTTCTCTATGGACTCAGAGCTATACGAGCAGCAGGGCTGGGAATCAGACTCCCGCTGCACAGCGGTGTGATCCAGTCCTGGTTTCACGAGGAGTTTAATAATCAGACACACCTGAGCTTGTTAGCTAGACACACTGGGGGCTGATCAAGCTGGGAGCAGTAAAACCTGGACTGGATAACACTGCTGTGCTATAGGAGTCTGATTCCCAGCCCTGATCTCTCTGTCTAAATATCCCACAGTTCCCAACAATATCCTGTAGCTCTCTTCACTATAAAATCAGCTACAAACCTCCTTCAACCAAAGTCTATCTACAGGGCTGGGAATCAGACTCCCGCTGCACAGCAGTGTGATCCAGTCCTGGTTTCACTAGGGAGTTTAATAATCAGACACACCTGAGCTTGTTAGCTAGACACACTGGGGGCTGATCAAGCTGGGAGCAGTAAAACCTGGACTGGATCACACTGCTGTGCGATTGGGAGTCTGATTGCCTGTGCTGGTATATAGAGATGGGGTGCTTTCACACCCAGAAACGCTGCCGAGGTCAAAACTGAACTAGATAGTGTGCGTTTAACACACTTCAGGACAACGAGGCCATGTGCAGCTTTAATTAGTGTAGTTCCAG
Source organism: Huso huso (assembly GCA_036884735.1). Classification (NCBI taxonomy): domain Eukaryota; kingdom Metazoa; phylum Chordata; class Actinopteri; order Acipenseriformes; family Acipenseridae; genus Huso; species Huso huso. The sequence goes on from JAHFZB010000706.1 coordinate 23,891, forward strand.
AAACCGGTTGTTAGTAGCTTATTGATCCCAGAATCTCATCAAGTAGCTTCTTGAAGGATCCCAGGGTGTCAGCTTCAACAACATTACGTCATGCTATTACCTTGCGAACTGCATTCACTTCAACACACAACGCAAGTGCACCAGAGATACGTACAAACTGCAACACCCTACACACTGAACTCCAGTTCAGAAAGGGACGCTATCCGCCAACTTTCCAGACTAGGACTGGATAAATGTATTGGAAATAACGTATCTTAGGCGCCCCATCACAAACGTTACAGTGCTAGACACGCATAACATATTAAAAGAAAACTCTTTTTTTTGTTTGTTTTTTTAAGTTTGAAATCGAGTCATTCCAGCAGTGCGATCTGGCTAACGAGGGACAAGCAGAAGTCAAAATGGGGGACACCAACTGCGCAGAGAGCCAATAGGAGAGGTGACGCGTCCATGCGGGAGGTGTTGTTTGTGTCGGACTGTTTAAATGTGTGTTCGTGTGGGAATGTGTAACTCTTACAGCTGCAGCCGGGCCTGCGTGTGGAAGTTACACCCGATTAAAAGCGACTCACCTGTATCGACTGGACGAGCTCGCTGTAGTTAAACTCGGCCGACGCCTGCTCGCTCGGCTCGGACAGTCGGAGATTCAACCGGACGGTGATGCGCCGCTCTGCAGCCTTCTCTCCGTCCGCCGCCGCCGCCGCCGCAGTCCCTGTGCCTGGGAAGATATTATTGCCGCTGGCCATCGGGGCCGCGGGGCTGCACGGCTCGTCCTCCCGGCAGCGCTTCTGGGAATCCGGGGGCGACAGTGTGATGAAGGCCACCTTCCTCGGCTCTGCCATGGCTGTGTAACTGAACTCGCCTCGTCCCCGCCGCGGCCGCGCCGTCACTAACCCGCCGGACCCGCTCCGTCCGCAGCGTTACTATATCAGCAGCGTCGCGGGGTTTGTAAGAACGCGGTTCAGATTCCCCCTGCTCTGTATGTGTCTCGCTTACAGTTCAAACAGGCGAGAAGACGCTGCTTCTCTCTCGCTAACTTCCAGTTTCTTTTTTTTTTTTTTGTGTGAAAGTTGTTGTCGGTTCTTCTTCTTCTCTCGCTTCTCGCTGCTGCTACAAGGCGGCCATCTTGGCCTAGAGGTAAATACACTGAAGAACGGATTGACGTCACTGCGCCTGCGCGGGCACGTTCCCTGACGTCAGTGGGCGCTGAGTGGTGGAAAAGGGGGGTGACGTTTCTAAGTGATCCCGCCTCAAGCCCGTTCCCAGCCAACCGGGAAGCAGGAAAGACTTCGCTTGCCCCGCCCAGGCTTACCATAGAGATTATAAATACAGACGATCAAGCCGAACCGAGCCGGTTTATGTCATTAATCCGGGTACTTGATCGTTTCGCATCTTGTTTATATTACAGCCTCGGCAACATCTCCACAAATAAAAACAGATGCGCTGACCAGGAAACACAAGAGCGGAGCACGTCAGCAGCGAATACGTGCGCAACACCACGTGGTGTTTATTATTATTATTATTATTATTATTATTATTATTAATAATAATAATAATATAATAATGTGGTGTCTCCAGCAGTGAGAGTAGTCAAAGAACTTGAGCGCTTGAGATTCCTTGAAATAAAAATTACCAGACACCTGCCATAGCACTGTCAACAGGGTGTTCACCATGGGACTGATTCACCTGCCATAGCACTGTCAATAGGGTGCACACCATGGGACTGATTCACCTGCCATAGCACTGTCAATAGGGTGCACACCATGGGACTGATTCACCTGCCATAGCACTGTCAATAGGGTGTACACCATGGGACTGATTCACCTGCCATAGCACTGTCAATAGGATGCACACCATGGGACTGATTCACCTGCCATAGCATGGGACTGTCAATGTCAATAGCACACCATGGGACTGATTCACCTGCCATAGCACTGTCAATAGCACACCATGGGACTGATTCACCTGCCATAGCAGTGTCAATAGCACACCATGGGACTGATTCACCTGCCATAGCACTGTCAATAGCACACCATGGGACTGATTCACCTGCCATAGCACTGTCAATAGCACACCATGGGACTGATTCACTAGCACTGTCAATAGCACACCATGGGACTGATTCACCTGCCATAGCACTGTCAATAGCACACCATGGGACTGATTCACCTGCCATAGCACTGTCAATAGCACACCATGGGACTGATTCACCTGCCATAGCACTGTCAATAGCACTGTCAATAGCACCATGGGACTGATTCACCTGCCATAGCACTGTCAATAGCACACCATGGGACTGATTCACCTGCCATAGCACTGTCAATAGCACACCATGGGACTGATTCACCTGCCATAGCACTGTCAATAGCACACCATGGGACTGATTCACCTGCCATAGCACTGTCAATAGCACACCATGGGACTGATTCACCTGCCATAGCACTGTCAATAGCACACCATGGGACTGATTCACCTGCCATGGCACTGTCACCTGCCATAGCACTGTCAATAGCACACCATGGGACTGATTCACCTGCCATAGCACTGTCAATAGCACACCATGGGACTGATTCACCTGCCATAGCACTGTCAATAGCACACCATGGGACTGATTCACCTGCCATAGCACTGTCAATAGCACACCATGGGACTGATTCACCTGCCATAGCACTGTCAATAGCACACCATGGGACTGATTCACCTGCCATAGCACTGTCAATAGCACACCATGGGGACCTGACTGTTAGCACACCATGGGACTGATACCTGCCATAGCACTGTCAATAGCACACCATGGGACTGATTCACCTGCCATAGCACTGTCAATAGCACACCATGGGACTGATTCACCTGCCATAGCACTGTCAATAGCACACCATGGGACTGATTCACCTGCCATAGCACTGTCAATAGCACACCATGGGACTGATTCACCTGCCATAGCACTGTCAATAGCAGCATGGGACTGATTCACCTGCCATGGGAATAGCACAGCATGGGACTGATTCACCTGCCATAGCACTGTCAATAGCACACCATGGGACTGATTCACCTGCCATAGCACTGTCAATAGCACACCATGGGACTGATTCACCTGCCATAGCACTGTCAATAGCACACCATGGGACTGATTCACCTGCCATAGCACTGTCAATAGCACACCATGGGACTGATTCACCTGCCATAGCACTGTCAATAGCACACCATGGGACTGATTCACCTGCCATAGCACTGTCAATAGCACACCATGGGACTGATTCACCTGCCATAGCACTGTCAATAGCACACCATGGGACTGATTCACCTGCCATAGCACTGTCAATAGCACACCATGGGACTGATTCACCTGCCATAGCACTGTCAATAGCACACCATGGGACTGATTCACCTGCCATAGCACTGTCAATAGCACACCATGGGACTGATTCACCTGCCATAGCACTGTCAATAGCACACCATGGGACTGATTCACCTGCCATAGCACTGTCAATAGCACACCATGGGACTGATTCACCTGCCATAGCACACCATGGGACTGTCAATAGCACACCATGGGACTGATTCACCTGCCATAGCACTGTCAATAGCACACCATGGGACTGATTCACCTGCCATAGCACTGTCAATAGCACACCATGGGACTGATTCACCTGCCATAGCACTGTCAATAGCACACCATGGGACTGATTCACCTGCCATAGCACTGTCAATAGCACACCATGGGACTGATTCACCTGCCATAGCACTGTCAATAGCACACCATGGGACTGATTCACCTGCCATAGCACTGTCAATAGCACACCATGGGACTGATTCACCTGCCATAGCACTGTCAATAGCACACCATGGGACTGATTCACCTGCCATAGCACTGTCAATAGCACACCATGGGACTGATTCACCTGCCATAGCACTGTCACTGCACACCATGGGACTGACACCATGGGACTGTCAATTCACCTGCCATAGCACTGTCAATAGCACACCATGGGACTGATTCACCTGCCATAGCACTGTCAATAGCACACCATGGGACTGATTCACCTGCCATAGCACTGTCAATAGCACACCATGGGACTGATTCACCTGCCATAGCACTGTCAATAGCACACCATGGGACTGATTCCACCATGGGACATGATTCACCTGCCATAGCACTGTCAATAGCACATGGGACTGATTCACCTGGGACTGATTCACCATGGGCCATAGCACTGTCAATAGCACACCATGGGACTGATTCACCTGCCATAGCACTGTCAATAGCACACCATGGGACTGATTCACCTGCCATAGCACTGTCAATAGCACACCATGGGACTGATTCACCTGCCATAGCACTGTCAATAGCACACCATGGGACTGATTCACCTGCCATAGCACTGGGTCAATAGCACACCATGGGACTGATTCACCTGCCATAGCACTGTCAATAGCACACCATGGGACTGATTCACCTGCCATAGCACTGTCAATAGCACACCATGGGACTGATTCACCTGCCATAGCACTGTCAATAGCTGTCATGGGACCATGGGACTGATTCACCTGCCATAGCACTGTCAATAGCACACCATGGGACTGATTCACCTGCCATAGCACTGTCAATAGCACACCATGGGACTGATTCACCTGCCATAGCACTGTCAATAGCACACCATGGGACTGATTCACCTGCCATAGCACTGTCAATAGCACACCATGGGACTGATTCACCTGCCATAGCACTGTCAATAGCACACCATGGGACTGATTCACCTGCCATAGCACTGTCAATGGGAGATTCACACCATGGGACTGATTCACCTGGGCCATAGCACTGTCAATAGCACACCATGGGACTGATTCACCTGCCATAGCACTGTCAATAGCACACCATGGGACTGATTCACCTGCCATAGCACTGTCAATAGCACACCATGGGACTGATTCACCTGCCATAGCACTGTCAATAGCACACCATGGGACTGATTCACCTGCCATAGCACTGTCAATAGCACACCATGGGACTGATTCACCTAGCTGTCAATAGCACACCATGGGACTGTGCCAACTGTCAATAGCACACCATGGGACTGATTCACCTGCCATAGCACTGTCAATAGCACACCATGGGACTGATTCACCTGCCATAGCACTGTCAATAGCACACCATGGGACTGATTCACCTGCCATAGCACTGTCAATAGCACACCATGGGACTGATTCACCTGCCATAGCACTGTCAATAGCACACCATGGGACTGATTCACCTGCCATAGCACTGTCAATCAGCACACCATGGGACTGATTCACCTGCCATAGCACTGTCAATAGCACACCATGGGACTGATTCACCTGCCATAGCACTGTCAATAGCACACCATGGGACTGATTCACCTGCCATAGCACTGTCAATAGCACACCATGGGACTGATTCACCTGCCATAGCACTGTCAATAGCACACCATGGGACTGATTCACCTGCCATAGCACTGTCAATAGCACACCATGGGACTGATTCACCTGGGCCATAGCACTGTCAATAGCACACCATGGGACTGATTCACCTGCCATAGCACTGTCAATAGCACACCATGGGACTGATTCACCTGCCATAGCACTGTCAATAGCACACCATGGGACTGATTCACCTGCCATAGCACTGTCAATAGCACACCATGGGACTGATTCACCCTGCCATAGCACTGTCAATAGCACACCATGGGACTGATTCACCTGCCATGGGACTGATTCACCTGCCGCCTTTTGTCAATACACCATGGGACTGATTCACCTGCCATAGCACTGTCAATAGCACACCATGGGACTGATTCACCTGCCATAGCAGTGTCAATAGCACACCATGGGACTGATTCACCTGCCATAGGTCAATAGCACACCATGGGACTGATTCACCTGCCATAGCACTGTCAATAGCACACCATGGGACTGATTCACCTGGACTGTCAATAGCACACCATGGGACTGATTCACCTGCCATAGCACTGTCAATAGCACACCATGGGACTGATTCACCTGCCATAGCACTGTCAATAGCACACCATGGGACTGATTCACCTGCCATAGCAGTGTTTAGCACAACATGGGACTGCACGCACTGTCAATAGCACTGTCACACCATGGGACTGATTCACCTGTCGCCATGGGACTGATTCACCTGTCAGTGTCAATAGCACACCATGGGACTGATTCACCTGCACTGTCAAGCACACCATGGGACTGATTCACCAATAGCTTTTTGTCAATAGCACACCATGGGACTGATTCACCTGCCATAGCACTTCAATAGCACACCATGGGACTGATTCACCTGCCATAGCACTGTCAATAGCACACCATGGGACTGAGCACTGTCAATAGCACCATGGGAGATTCATGGGACAATAGATTCATGGGCTGATTCACCTGCCATAGCACTGTCAATAGCACACCATGGGACTGATTCACCTGCCATAGCACTGTCAATAGCACACCATGGGACTGATTCACCTGCCATAGCACTGTCAATAGCACACCATGGGACTGATTCACCT
>JAHFZB010000707.1:0-30331 GCA_036884735.1 Huso huso
TCAGGCAAACAAGGGAAAGCTTCTCCCACAGTAACAGAGGACATGAACAGGCCAGCGATGGGAGGCTGGAGTTTGAAATACAGTGTTACTGTAACCTTTTACATATCCAGTCTGACAACAGTCAACTGAGGTTAAATGGGCCTAATTTGTAAGATAATCTGAAAAACAAACTTGACCTGTTTGCTTTGTTTAATTTCAGTTTCTTTGTTGTTTGCTCTTAATTCAAAAGCATGTTTCATCTTTTGAATCGGTTGCAACAGTAGCAATTTATAAAGACCAGGTACAGTATATAAAGATGCTCCAAATATTCAAAAGAAGTTATCTTAAAACAGTCTTGACAAATGATACTCAAAGGTCTTCCACCTTTCCTATGTCATGGCTTTTATAAACTGAAGTATTTCTCCAAGTTGTTTAGTTTTGCTATCTGATTGGTTTCACGCAGTTGTTTTTATACTAAACAGCCTATTTCGCGCCAGCAAGAGCCAGCAAACCAAGAGCCCCTCAACAAAAGAGCCGGAGTCTAGCTGTGGGAGTCCAGCAAGGAGGCTGCTGAGACACTGTTCGAATAGATCCAACCTAACAGCGCTCTGGAAGAAGCCATCTACTAGTCAGGTCTGTATTTCCTCCCCACTGCTCCTACTGTGCCTTTGTCTTGCTTGTCCTGCTATGACTATCTCTCTCACATCCCTGTTCTGTCCCCCGTCCTCGTCCTCTGCCCCTCCCTCCGCTGTTGCTCCTCCAACCCTCTAACCTCATTTCTCTGCCTCTCCCCTCCCGCACACTTCTGGTGCACTCTGAACTATCAGTCTTCTGCTAACAGCTGATTTCATCTCTGCCTTTGCCTCCCACCTCTCGCTCGATTTCCTTGCTCTTACTGAAACCTGGCTGTCCCTGATAACACTGTTACTCCTGCTGCCCTGTCCTCTCCTCACGTCCTGTCCCATACCCCAAAGGCTCACTGGACGGGAGGTGGACGGTCTTCCCTTCCTCCTTACTCTTTTCTGTCCCCTCTCCGATCTCACCTCCCTCTCTGTCAGTACTTTGAATTTCATGCAGTCCAACCAACCTCTCCCTGTCAACTCCTGCTCATTGTTCTGTACCGCCCCCCCTGGGCCTCTCACTCACTTTCTGGATGAACCTGACTATCATCTCCTCCCTCCCTCCCTCTCTGTTACCCCGACTGTCCTGTTGGGTGACTTCAACATCCATCTCTCCAACCCCAGCCACTCTGCTGGATTCCTCCTCCTTCACTCCTTCGACTTCTGTCTCCGTCTCCCCCTCCTACCCACAAAGCTGGTCAACTGGACCTCCACCTTCTCCAGGGCCTGCTGCCCCTCCAACCTCTCTGTCACCCCCCTGGACCTCTCTGATCACTATTTCATCTCTTTTTTCTCTGTCTCTCCCCCTCCCTGCTCCTCCTACCCCACTGTCACCTCTCGCCGTAACCTCCGCCTCTCTCCCCTCTGTCCTGCCTCCACTGCCTCTCTCACCTCCCTCCCATCGCTCCTTTTCACACTCTCCGAGACTCTGCTACCTCCACCCTCTTCTCCTCACTCACCTCCTCCCTCAACTCCCCTCTGTCCCCTCACCTCCCGACCTGCTCGCCCCTCCTCCCCATCCCTGGTTCTCCTCTGTGCTCCGCTCGGCAAGAATCACACTGCGATCTGCTGAAAAGAAATGGAAGAGAACCAAACCCCTGCTGCCCTAGACCACCGCACTCTCCTCCTCCTTCTCCTCTACTCTCCTCTGCTAAATGTGCTTATTTCCAATCTGTAATCCAAGCCTCCACTAACAACCCACGTAAACTATTCTCTACCTTCTCCTCCCCTCCTAAACCCTCCCCTCCTCCTCCCTCCTCTATCTCCCCTGACGACTTTGCCTTCTTCTCTAAAAATCTCAGATATCCGCAAACTCTTTAACACCTCCCCTCCCCGCACCCCTCCTGCTCCAACCCCTACACCCACTACATCCCCTACTAACTCGCCCTCCCTCTCCACCTTCTTGCCCCTCTCAGACTCTGACCTCTCCTCCTCGCTCCCAGGGTCACAAACCACCACGGTGCCTTGGACCCCTCCCCTCCACCTCTTTCAAGCTGCTGCCCTGCTCTACTCCCCTTCATCTCCTCCCCTCCTCAACACCTCTCTACTTTCTGGCATCTCCCCTGCCTTCAAAAGTATCCCTCCTCAAAAACCTGCCCTCGATTACCTCCCTCCAGAGCTACCGTCCTGTCTCCCCACCCCTCTCCAAAACCCTGGCGGACCACCCCTCTCTGCTTTCCTGTCCAGCCACTCTGCTTGACCCTCTCCACCTTAAGCTCACCACTCCACTGGGCCCTGCCCTCCTGTCTGTCTCAATTCACTTAAGTGTGCCCGAGCTGCCTCTCCCTCTGTCCTAATTCTCCTCGACCTCTGCTGCCTTTGACACTGTTTGATCATTTATTCTACTATCATCTCTTGCTGACCTCGGGATCTCTGGCACTGCCTGGCCTGGTTCTCCTACCTCTCCAACCGCACTTACCATGTAACCTGGTGGAGCAACCCACACCTCACCCTCTCTTTAACTGGAGTCCCCAAGGGTCAGTCTTGGGTCCTTCCTCTCTCTCTACACCCGCCTCCCTTGGCCCCTCATCGCATCCTATGGTTTTCATACCATTTCTATGCTGATGATGCTCAGATTTTCCTCCTTCCCACCTCTGATTCCACCATCTCCTCCCGTATCTCTACCTGTCTGTCTGCTATTTCCTCCTGGATGCACTCGCATCACCTCAAACTCAACCTCTAAATCTGACCTCCTTTTTTTCCCTCCTCCTCCCCTCCTCTGATCTCTATCTCTGTTCCTCTGGAATCTACCACATCTCTCCCTCTTCCTCCGCTTAAGAACCTTGGAGTCACCCTGGACCCCTGCCTCTCTTATTCCCAGCACATCTCCACTTGAGACGACTTGCCGATTCTTCCTGAGCAACATCCGAAGAATCCGACCCTTCCTCACCAACTATGCTGCCCAGCTCCTGGTCCAGGCCCTGGTACTCTCCGCGCTTAGACTACTGTAACTCCCTCCTGGCTGGCCTCCTTGCGCCCGCCACCCTCGGGTCCGCCTCCAGCTCATCCAGAACTCTGCTGCCCGCCTGGTGTTCTTCTGCCCGCCGCCCACGCGATTTCCACTACTCCGCCGCTCCACTGGCTCCGATCACGCCGCATCCAGTTCAAGACTCTTGTACTAGCCCACAGATGCCTTGACCAGACTGCACCCAGCTACCTCCAGACCCTCATCTCCCTACACCCCCACTCGACCTCTCCGCCGCTCCGCCTGCACTAGAAGACTGGTCTACCTCCGCCACGCCCCTGCCTCCCGAGCCTGCTCCTTCTCCACCCTTGCTCGCAGTGGTGGAACGACCTTCCCACAGATGTCAGGACTGCCCAGTCCCTGACCACATTCCGGCGCCTCCTTAAGACTCACACCTCTTCAAACAGCACCTGTAGAACTCCTCTGTTGTATCCTGGGACACTATCACCCTTCATTTAAATATGCTTTTATTTTGCTCTTATCTGCCCCTATTTTACTACATTTAATCCTGTACTTCAGAATATTGTAATCTGCCAAGTGTTTAACCTGTAGTATTTTGTACTTAATCATATCCTGATGTAACTATCACTATTTAATCATATCCTGATGTAACTCTCACTATTATCTGCTGTATTATTGAATTGTGGTTTGTCACACTTGAAAAAAAAAAAAAAAAAAATTATTGTATTTCTTGCTCTTTATTGTATGACTTGTATTGTAACACTTGAATGTATTTGTATTTGCTTATGATTGTAAGTCGCCCTGGATAAGGGCGTCTGCTAAGAAATAAATAATAATAATAATAATAATAATAATAATAATAATAATAGTGAAAACACTTTATTCATTGTTTAAATAGTACCAATCAATCAATCAACCTTTATTTAACCAGGTAAAAAAAATAATAATAATTGTGAATAAGTTCTGCTTTCCAATGGTGACCTGAGCTTAGCTTCCATCATAAAAAAAAATACAAATAAACAATACTGATGTAATACAATACATAAAATAATTACAACACAGCACCAGCATGAGTAAAATAAAACAATACCATCCAGTCGGCTCAATGCAGACTTAACAACAACAGGTGTCGGTCAGCAGCAAACCGTTTATGAGGTGAGAAGGTAAATATGTGGACGTAACCTGGTCTATCCCAAGATCTACTGTACGTGCAGAACACAGGAATGATTATTTATCAGTTTTTTTACCCTGTTTCAATGATACAGCAGTCTTATAATGTGTGGCTGGGGGTCGGTTGAGCCCAATTTAGTTCCAGCAGTTTTAAGTGGGCGGTGTAATTGTACGGAGCACACACTATCAGAAAGGTTCCACATGCAAGGTAATACACTGAAGAAAACAGAATACGACAACAGCAAACTTAAATCAGATCAGGATTTTTTTTTTAAACTTTTTTTTAAGGGTCTTTTAACTATTGAATTACTATTATGACATCAGTGACATAATAGTAATTCAATAGTTTAAAAGATTTTAAGTAAAACAATAATGGGGTTGAAACAATAAAGGATTTGTTTGAATTATAGTTTACCAAGGAAAAAGATGTTTGAAGATATGGCTACCCCTAGTGCATATTTGTAATATTTACAACACCCTGACAATCTCATAAAAATACAGCTAGTCTGAAACTGCGGACAGATTGCCTGTATTTGATAATGTGCTGTGTTTACAGAAAAACAATATTTTTTTCAGTATACAATTTTCATGTAAGCCAGTGAAGACACGCTAGGCCTATATTCATCAAGCGTTTTCCGCACATCCGGTGTTAGCATTTTTCTGAAGGTTGCAAACGTCCACATTAAGACGTAAATTGTATCAAGAATGATTTACTCATACACAGCATCTATAAAATAAACCATATGCGATGTGACTTATCGAGATTTGAACTTTCGTTTATTTTATTCCATTTAGAAAAGTGGCGGAAACACCGAATTTGGCGGCAAACGCTGATGAATAGGCCTATGTTTCAAACGCTGCGTTGTGTTTGTTTCTTGTTTTAATAAATAATAAAACGTTTTTTAAAACAAAATGTAATACTAATCTGATGCATAATATTATGCGGACAAGTCTAAAAGAAGAAGAGACTTTTTAGTTTATGACCTCTCGACGAGTGTCATCGAGCAGCATATATTTTTTTTTCTGTTGTGTTGATGTCTTTCGTAATATTCTAGTCATTTTGAGAACAGCATGTAATAGTGTTATCACTGGCGTGGTTTCCATGAAAAAAATAAAATAGTGTCACCTTTTCTCACGCTTATTGTGGTAGACCTTTAGGGTAATTTGGTTTCGTGGTATTTTCTTTGTAGGAGATAATTTTGCTTCCAATTCTCACGGACAACGGGAGAGAATTTGAGTTTTAAACCTCATGGAAACCCTGCCACTGAAAAAGCCTGAAACAGAAACAGAATGCATTTTTAAAAAGCATGCCTTTTCTTTCAGCGGTCAGATAGCACCCCTACTGTTCCTTTTAATGGTCTTTAATATTTAATTATGGCCACGTCAGCTGTACTAGGCTTTTGCTCCTAAAGTATGCAAAGTGAGTTTGGTATGAAAGCGACCTGTCCGTTTACCAGAGGTACAGCTTAGTTACTCGTAGGAGTTCTACAGCAGCCCTCAAACACAGCTTCATCAACACGTTCCTCTTGTTTCTAGATTTCTTTCAGAATTAAACGATTCGTTTAATAAGTAAATCAGTCTGAGTTTGTACTGCGGCGGTGTGGCTGCACAATGACAGGTATTTTCTCATTGGCTGACTCGGATTGTAAAAGTCCGCCCTGATTGGCTCAAGCATTAACTGAAGCAGTTTTCAGCTTTGAGTTATGGGGTTAACTAATAACTTTGCACAAAACCAGTAGACAGCGCGGTTCTCAAACTTTTTGGGCCGCGCCCTCCTTCCTCTTGTCTGTGGTATTGACAAACATTTAAATAAATGTTTACTTAATTATGTCTGCTAAAACAGTCGTTTACAGTAATTCGTTACTGAGCATCAAAAGAAACGTATCACTTATGTTTGAACATCAAAAGAAACTTATCACTTATATTTGGATAAAATTCACTAGATGTGATCGAAAAATGACAAACTCTGTTTCAGAGCAGGTGCAATGACTTTTTATTGTGCTGATTAACAATCGACATCACGAAGATGCTGCAAAATAATGAGTGACAGAGGGCGGGATCGATACGACAACTGTATGCAACCCTCTGATTGGTGGAAGCATTATTGGCGATCCAATCAAAATAGCAAATAAAGCCCAAATAAAGTATCCGCCGTTATACGGTATATGCTAGGTTAAGATGTGTACTGTAATTAAAAAAAATAAAAAATTAAAATTAAATTACATAAAAAAAATTAAAACAAAAAACCCTGAACCTAACGCCCCGCCCAGGACACAGTCCGCGCCCCCCATAGGATTTGAATTTAGCATACACCTGGATGATTGTAACACGCCTCCAAGATTATTGTAAGTGCAATAATATCAGATAACCACCAGATGGCATATAGACAAACATGATTCAGGTCTTAACATGTTTAACACAAACTGCTGAATTTGCTCATACAGGTTTTTCGTCTCAGGGATTCTATTGTTGGGGGTCATTTTGTCTGCCGGATTGAATAAAAGGAGATTTAACTGACATTTTTGGTATGAGGCCACTAGTGTATTAAAACTAAACTAAACTCAATAAACCAAGTTTAAAACAAAACAAAACAAAAAACGGGCTCCTTGTATTATGCAACAATAGTGTAAAATTAACACAGAATTGACGTCTTGTTTGGTTGTTTTTTTTAATGGTTTGTTTAAAGGTGTTGAGAAAGTTAGGATCCCAAGACACCCAAACCTTTAACCGCAAATAACTGTTCGGGACCCCCTGTAACGAATGTAAAGTTCCGTGGGGGGCGCTCATCCTTCAATTAGGGCAGCAGTGTGGAATAGTGGTTAGAGATTGCTCCAGGGGGAAATATATATATATATATATATATATATATATATATATATATATATATATATATATATTTTTTTTCACGCCCTATATCCAGGGCGATTTATATTTTTTAGATATCACATTATAGCTAATTACATTTTTTTTTTACAATTGTATGTAAAAAAATGTAAAAAAAAAAAATGTAATTGTATGTAAAAATAATGTGATATCCTGTAACACTATAAATCGCCCTGGATAAGGGCGCCTGCTGAGAAAAACAAAATAATAATGAGGAATAGTTCAAGAAACGCTTTTAAGTTACAATGACGGAATAACATACTAATAGTAATTACCTTTTTAACTATGATAACAGCATCCTCTTTAGATCTAAGATAACATGTATGATGCTACACTCTTGCATTGTATATGTAACACTTAACCGACAAATCAGAATAATGAATGTCTATGTTTGTGTTTGAACCAAAAGACACTCAAATCTAAATTATATATATTTTTTAAATGCTAATAGATACCAAATGTAACTCCCTTTATTGAATAGCATTTATGTATTTATTTATAAATGTATTTTGCATAGTTTTAAATGTTCCATGAACATGGAATGCATATTTGCGTCATTTGCTGACATAATGAATTAAATGACATTGTACATGATTTCGAAATACTGGTAAACGGCCAAACAAAACTGTACAGGAAGCAGAGTCAGAACCGAGTGTTTGGCTAAGCATTAAACAAGTGATTTGCGTTCAACTTCACTCCTACAACAGCTGGTGGACGAGACGCCTCCTCTCTGTAAGTAAACTTTAGAGCTTCGTGCTCGCAGCAAGAATAGCAACACGCAACCCTATTATACACAAAGCGACCCTTTCAGTATTCAACAGACAGACTGTTTTATAGCTCTGTACATGATGCGCGCCAGTGAGAGCAGTGCGTTTAATTATGTCATTATTTCTGAAACAGAATCTAGTTCAGTTTATTCTTTTTTTAAGTGCACAATTATTATTATTATTATTATTATTATTATTATTATTATTATTATTATTATTATTATTTAAGATAACCAAGAATATTTCCTTCTGTAACTAACAGATGATTATTAGAATCAATTTAATGTGAATAGTACCTTAGTTGATCATCGTCAATTGAATGCATAAGGTTCGGTGCTGTTTAAGCCCAGTGCTTCTCATTTGTTTTATTTAAATACGGTGGTATCAGGGACTGCTACCTTTATTTACTGTAGTAAAGCATAGTAAAAGTGTAGTGGTAACACAGGCAAGAGTAGGGAAATAATTAGTAATGTATGTGCAAGCATTATGAAAACCATGGTTAATACATGGTTAATAATGACTTTTAATTGTTTTCAGTTTAACAGTTGCATATTTCAAGTTAGCTATAACATTTTATAAGTAACTTGAAATCTGCAACTGTTTAAGAGCTGAAAACAATAAAATTAAGCAAATTCAATGAAGGGTCTAGTTAAGTAACTGAGAGCTCAGTTGGAATGAAAACCAGCAGACACAGGGGGTCCCCAGGACCACGGTTGGGAACCACTGAGCTAGTATAGTCATTGACCACATGATTTCAATTGAATTCCTGCTGAACTGAAGTAAACATAAATTCAGAGCACCCAAGTGACCTGCATTTTGGGGGTCAGACCCGCAAATGGACATTAAAACCTGCAGACCCACGACAGACATTGTACAACCTGCAAAACAAAACGTATGTGTTATTTTAATATGTTGATTGACATACCAAAGTGTTTGTCCATGTTCAAAGCTGGAAGCGAAATCTGACAGGACGTGATATTACCTTACTAATACCTATAACAACCAACTAAGAATACCAAACCAGGAGTAAATTAACCATTGGTAAATATTACAGCTACTACCAGCATAACGACTTTCTGAGAATTCTGCCCATAATGTACTGCCATTGTATAATAAGTATTACCTATGTCATAAAAGCTGGGATATTCATAATTTACTGTAGACTAATTTGAATGAATGAGTAAATAAATAAATAAATAAATAAATAAATTGTGCTTTATGACCTGAATTGGTTCCTTTTTGCTGGCACTATTCAATAAAACTTCCAGTCAGAACAGCCTCCTGAAACACACGACTGCATTAGCAAGCATGTCAAAAAAGTAGAAATTGGAGACTATAAGGAATTGTGCCTCTGAAATGATTGCTTAAAATGTCACCTTGAACAAAGGGAATTCATTTTTTTATTGTATATGAATTTACGGACACAACAGTGGATAAAAAACAAACAAACAAACAACAAAGTAAAATGTTTCAACCAACAGGCCACAGTGTTCACAGCTATATCCAAAAAATGAAACAATGTATGCTTTTATTTGTTTTTGTCATGGTTTCTGCATTATTTTCTGAAGCTGATGTACTTACTGAATGTGCTGTTGCCAAACACCTTTGCAAATAAGAACATTCTTTTAGAAATACTTTATAAATACGCTGAAGATTCAGAAATGTTCTTTTCTCTTGCTCTCCCCAGGATATCGAGTATGCCAATCATACATCTGACCCTGGTCCTCTTCCTCCTGTATGGCTCCAGAACTCTCTTTGTTAAGGGAGTCTGTGTGTTTGATGAAGAGGGAAGCCATTGCACTTGCCAAGCTGAAGACATACGTGACCTGATGGGCCTCTTTACTTGTGCTCAAGCTGAGGTGTTTGAAATCCAGAATGGGTACTTGGGAATCTCGCCCTAACTCTGATTTTCTCTCTACTTTTTGGCAGACAAGGTGATTTTAGACAAATGATGGACATGCTAAAGATGCTGCCTGTCAACAAGATAATTTTCAAACAAATTACCGTTTCCAATGTATTTTTATCACCTTTACTCTCAGTTCTTCCAAACACCAACATCCGAGAGATAGTCCTGATTAACTCCACTGTGGAAGACAATCAGAAGCCTATAGTTCTACTACTTTCATCCTCCCTTTTAACTTCTGTGACGGTTGTTAATGGGTCTCTGCCTTCCTCTACCTGCTGCCCAACTCCTCATACCTCCACAGCTGGGTAATGTCATCCATAAAAAAGGCAGTGCTTGTCCAGTCACAAGTCTCCCAACTTGAGTGTCGATTTATCCGCCATCTGAAGAGCCTTGAAGAGCTGGACCTATCAGAAAATGAACTGAGCGATGGCTTTATAGACCTTACAGAGTGCCCTGATGCCTTCAAAAAGCTGTCCACCCTCAAGCTTAGCCACAATCGATTTCAGACCTACAAAGATGTATGCCACAGTCTTGAAAACCTGACCAGTCTTGTGGACCTTGACTTGAGCCACAACGACTTCTCAGTTCCTCCGTCGGCTTGTTCTTGGCATCAGATGTTTGGGGTTTTCAACCTTTCTGACACAAAGCTACAGCAAATCCAGAACTACCTTCCGAGTAAGGTTGAAGTGTTGGACCTCAGCAATAACAACCTTCTGTTGTTCAGTGCCAGTCCGCAGGGTCTGAGAGAGCTGTACCTGTCGAACAACGGACTCCTCGTCCTGCCTGCTTTGCATGATATGCCTAATTTACAGATCTTACAAATAGATGGAAATGACCTCACAACCTTCAGTGAAAGAGACATTGAAGACTTGAAACAGCTACATGCCGTAACAGCTGGGAGAAACAGCTTCCACTGGCACTGCAGCTCCAAAGACACAACTGATAGCCTAGTGAAGATGTCCAGCATTCTCAAAGACTGGCCAGGCGACTATGTGTGTGGCTCCTCTTTCCTTAAGTGCAAGGAACCCATGTGAAAGATCTTAATCTCTCGTTCTTTGTATGTCACACAGCCTTGGTTCTCAGCCTGATATGTCGTTGGCAGCTTAATTGTAATATCCTCTATTGCTGGGCTTGTCTGTTACAAGGTCCGGAGGCTAGGAAACAAGGGGTGGAGAAGCAGTAATGAAATATGACAACACAGGTGATTTGAGCTCAATGACTAGCACAGCAAAGTGACGCCATTGAGCTTTTTTTTTTTTTTGCTCTGAAAACGAAATATTAATTGTTATGTTTAAATTAATAATATTGAGCACAACCAAATAACATCATTTTGTTATATGCTATTTTTGAGAACCCATTGACATAACATAAATTATAATAGAAACTATATTTCAAGAATGTAAAATTCCTCAGTTTACCAATGACAGGTTATTTTTAAATTGATGTTTTTTTTGGTTTTGTTTTTAATTCTAAATACATTCTTTTTAAACTTGTAAATTAATCTTTGCTTCCAAGACCTGCTTTTTTTTTTACCCTACTCATCCTATTTCTTACTAATTATCGTGGTATCCTCAAATTCATAATCGCACACTTTAAATAAATGAGATTCATTTTTTGAACATGCTGTCTCAAAAGTGTCTCAAAAAAGAATGGCCAGCGGCAGAGATAGTGGATGCAGAAGCGGAACACTGCAGTTTATTAACTGTCAAAACAAACAAAAGGTTTAAACAGCCAAACAAAAACAAACCGCACCCAAGCAACGCTATCCTGGCACCTAGACAGAGAGCACAGTCTGCTGCTCCTAGGGCTGCCACCTGACCCCAGAATTCCGGAACACTTTGGGACAGGACAGGGTTTTTAAGTTGCTCTTAAACTGAAAGAAATAAACACGTGAATTGAGCACTAAACACTAATTTATAGTGCTTCTTAATTATCCGAATTATTGTGATAATACAAATCTTACAAAGCATCTTGAATAAACATGTGTAGGTTTATTCAAGATACTTTTTTATTTTGTAAAATTAGTATTTCAGTTAATATATAAATGTTGCTATTTATACCCTGTTAATTAGTAATTTATAGCCCTAATTTACACTGACTCTCCCAATTAAATAATAACACTGATCAGGTGTTCACGCTGTCTGGTGTCAGGAATAGTGAACAGCTGGTCAGTATTAATAATTGAGTGGGAGAAGGTGATATACTATTAGAAACTATAAAGAAACTTTAAAATATTTATTTTAAAACTATTACTAAAATAAATAAATATTGATGATGGTACTTTATTTATTTAATTTGTTCAAAGCTATTGTTGTATTGTCATGCTGCCTCGAGATAATTAATCAACAGAATCAATTTAGCAAATGTTTAGCGCTTGACTCACGTGTTGATTTCCTTCAGTTTAAAGGCAACTTAAAAATCCTGTTCTGTCTCTCAGTGTTCCGGAATTATGGGGCTGGGTGGCAACCCTAGCTGCTCCCAGTCTCCTCCTTAAACTAATCTCTCTTGAATAAAAGGACTGGCTCTTCTTGTAAAGCACGTGGCCTCAAAATATAGACTTTATTCATACAAGCCAAACAAAAACACACAATCTACACATGCTGGGTTTCTATCTGCCACATGCCCCTGTACATGCCCTTTCGGGTTTGAAAGCGATTAAACTCTTAACTGAAGTAAAACCAGCAAAGATGGGGTCTAACTCTTCTACCTCACTTGTTCAGTTTCATGACACAGATGTAGGTGTGTAAACTAGTTTGACACGCCAAATGAAAAAAGAACAAAGGAGGAAGAGGTTGACTCATGCATGCAATTACTCAGGTGAGAGACATTGCTTGACTGTCTTACATGAAAATCTAACCACAGTAGAAAAATAGAGAAGATAAAGGAAACAGAAAACCTTGTCCCATTGCCAAACATTGAACTGTAAACACCTTAAATTAAAACCATGGAGTTAGGTTGTAGTTTTCTGTAAAGGGTGTATACATTTTATAATGTTGGGGATTGACAGACTTAACACTATGAAACAACTATGCAAAAGAAACTTGGTGGTGCTGTTGATGTGGACTCCTTCCTTGGTGTAATTTTCATTCATTGTTTAATTCAGTTTAACACTTTTACTGTAAATTACAACTACAGTAATGTAGTCCCATTACTGCAGCCGTTACCATGACAACATCATCACAGCATCTGCACTGTCCATTGTGAAAGATGGCAGGCATGACCTAATACGGATTAACATGTGTAGTCAAGTGGACAATGACCTCCATCTCTCTCAGTGAGATTCTAAGCATGAAGGACAGCCAGACTGATGAACAGAAGGAATAAATGCAAGGCGCAGTGTATAAAAATGGAGAAAGGAAAGGGTGAGAGAAGGTAGACATTTAATATATTTTGTTTATCATCTGTTTTATTCTGAGGCGTTGCACTGTGAGTATGACTTGGTGTGGTGCAACACTTTGAATGCTGTTTAAAATGTGATTAAAGTGTAACAAAACGAGTTGTTCAGGAGTCAAAATGATCACAGATCTGTGTTGTTGAAGTTTTTACATTAAATAATTAAACCACAGTTTGTGGTTAAGAAGTAAAACTTCTTACTTTTGTAGGAGATGACATTCTGCATAAAGTATTAATTTTGTATTTGATTATAATAAGTTTCTTTACTTCTATGTTAGTTTTTATATTTTCATATTTTGATACAGCTTAAAGCACATGTAACTAGCTAAGCAAGACTTTTCTGTATCTGCAGCTTCTCGTATCTTGGCGTCTGGGCAGAGAGCCAAAGTTAGCAGGTGTCTAACTAAGATGCAAAGAGGAGTTATATGTATCACAGTGTGAAAAGAGATCACCGCAAACAAAAAACTAGTTTGAATCAGTTTCTAACAGCAATAAAAATTATTCCTAGGATTTAATGTAATGTTTTTGTTTGAATCGTCAGTCAATTCTTTGATTTGACTCAACGGACGTCTGTGTGATAATACAAGCATTAACACTGGGCCATAACTGTTAGACCTGTGTGTCTTTCTTTGGTTGTATCCAATGATTATATGATTGTATTAACAATATTTCTTGTATGCATATAAAACATTTTTGAACAAAATAATTTGCTGATTAATGTCCCTGCAGTTTCTTGGGTATGAAATATTAATAAATACATTGAAATTAATTGAATTGTTTTTCCACTCAATTTGAAATACCCTATTCGTCTCACTATTGTAACCCACTTACCAAACAGGATTTCAGATTGCCTCTTTTCACTCACAGAACCTGAGCAGTAACTGTTGCAAAGCTACCGAATGGTGAGGCACTGGCGACCCATTACCTAGTTTATCATTTGACCCATTACGATTACACAAAGCACTGCTCAGGAACTGCTGCTTTAATTGCAATCAAGTTCCAAGAAGACACTGACTAATCTCTCTGTGGTCGGAAGTGGGGGAAGTTGACAGCTGCAGAGGATTGTGCCATCTGAAAGGCATCAATAAATGCAATAACCCAAGCACTGCATGCAGGAAATAAGCAAGCTGTATGTAAACATAACAGTGAGAAAAATAGATTTGTTCATGGCTAGGGTGCTAAGGGCGTCGCATCCATTTAATATAGTTAGCTTCCCGTTTACTGGAATTCTGCATGCAGATCTAAGAAAAGAAGAAGAAAAATTGATTCAAATTGTCAATACAGATGTAACATAATGACGTTACAATGAAATGAGCCATCGCTCAAAGGTTACCACAGTGGTAACATTGGTTTGATATGCCTAGAGTATTTGAATGTGTGAACTCACTGGTAAAATACTGTATGACTACCACCGTGCTATTGTATCAGGACCACAGTGAAATATTTATTCCAAATTCATTTGTTGACATTGTCGGTAATGATGTTGACTGCCCGTGGTTCTTCTGGTGTCATTAAAGTATGCTAATATTTATTTAGTATTAAAGTATGTTAATATTTATTTAACCAGGAAAGCACATTAGGACTGAAGCTCCATTTACAAGTCCCTCCAGAACAAACAGCAGGCTGCAGTAGTTACGTATCAATTAATAATGATGACAGTCAAACTATGAAAACATTATCATTCATTCAACGTGAGGTCTGAAATTGTTACTCTGTGATCATTCTTGAACCCTAGTAAAACACATGTATTTTTTTGCCATGTTACTCAAGGTAATAGTGAATCGATTTGATACTGTTTATTAGATTAACTAGATATAACATCACTAGCTTTGAAGACCTCAAAAATTTCTTCTTCAGGTGTAAGTGGAAATTTAAAGAAACAGGTGTTACGGTTTACATTTGCATATCAGAAGAATTGTCCATGTATTCATGCCAGTTCTGTCTGTATTCCATGTACAGTGCAAAGAATACATTTCACAAGAAAAACGGGACTCAAAATGAACTTGAATATATGTAGCTGGATTGACACAATCTAGCTTTGAATGTCAATTAGCCTTATGTCTGTAGAACAACAATACTTACAATTAGTGCTGGGACAAACACAAGATTTTCATGTTGTTACTCGTTTATTACATTCCACATAACAGAAAGTGACAACAAAAAATATATAATATATACAATCTATATAAAAATCACTACACAGCATTTCCATCAAGTTGGGCACTTGCCTTTTTTTCTGTCCCATGAGATTCTGACTCGCTCTAAAGCAGCACTTTTTTTTTTTTTTTTTTTTTTTTGACCCAGATGGCCTTCCTAGAGATCATCAAGAGCTACTGTGTTCATTCTGTGTTTATATATATATATATATATATATATATATATATATATATATCACTTATCACACAGAGCTCTTTTTCATTTGCCATGCTTTAAAGTGAATACGAACATCTGATTTTTGTATCCGAATACATGTCAAAAAATATTCATTCAAATATTTGGATATTATATTTGTCCCAACACTACTTAAAATATCTACCAATATATGTTTTAATGATGTAAAATGCTAAAAAAGGTCATATTGATAAATAAAAGCACAGGTGGTAAACATATGCACATAATAACATAACAAAGGAAGATTGCTGTACAATGATAATTGTATTTGAATGAATACAAAATCTAAAATAAACTATTAAAAAAAGCACAGCTCAAGCAGTAGGAGAAAAGATAGTGCTGAGCATCAAACACAGAACCTTATCAGAACATTAACAGAGAGACAAGGACACCTTTCTATGAGGGGACACGCAAACCTGGCTTGTATTGTGCACTGTACAGTAAGCATCTCAGTTCAATAAGCTGATCTAAGCTTCAATAGGTATGCAGACATTCCACTTGTATTTGTGTGGTTTACTTATTAAAACAAAAAGCAAATGTTTCATGTAGTCTCAGAAATAAGAGGGTTGCCCTTGACGGAGGAACGGGTCCTTACAAGTGGTCTATATATGTTTAAATTTTATATTTTATATATAGGGTTATACAGAGAGAGAGAGAGAGAGAGAGAGAGAGAGAGAGAGAGAGAGAGAGAGAGAGAGAGAGAGAGAGAGGAACAGAGCTGATATGATTGTGCAAAATTAAAACCAAAAAATGTGTTTGAAATGTGAAAAATTTAGGCAATTTTCCTTGTTTAAAAGTAAGAATAACTTTTTAATATCAAGCAAATTTATTTCGTTGGTGAACAAAAAAAGCACACAGACCTGCTCTAAAATTGTTTCTGTTGTTTCCTTACCGCTTTGGCTATCCTGTTAAAGCAAGGTTTTAAAATCCATTTCTCTAAGCAATATTACCACTCGCACACTGTTTCTTTTTGTACTTCCATTTGGAATCGGCAGATAGGCAAATAATTAAATGTTACAGCTAAAAAAAAAAACAAAGAATCAGTAAAATAAACAGGGAACCAGTAATACTGTTAACAAAGTAAAACAAGTCATGACTGCTGCTATAAACGTGGAAAACAATGAACTGTGTATAAAGACATGATAAGGTTTATAATCTGTGTTTAAGGGTGCTAGTTCATCAACTGGGCCATAGTGTTATCACCGTGTAATTTTTTTTTTTTTTTTGGTTCCTGGGTAGTAAGTGTTATTTCCTAATTGCTTATGCCTCAAAAGTATAGAAAATGGCTATTATTCCCCACAAACTTTGCTTTTGTGACCAGGACAGTGATATTTTGAAATTTACCTATTTTCCAGAACATTCCAGATAGATTCAGTGCTGAGTAAACTTGAAGTAACTTCTAGAACTTTCTAGAACTTTCCAGTAATATAAATAGTAGTATAAATACAGGGGCCTTAAGCCCACCAGTTCAGTTTAGTTCTAGCTGCCTAAGTGGATACATATCAAGACCTTGCTGGACGCCTTGAAGTATGATGAGTACGGGCTGGGAGGTCATAGGAGACTTCAAAATGGTGGCATTCCTGATGGGTCTCAAGGCGGTTTTACCAAGTTTCCTGCTATCTTTGCCTTTGGGACAGCAGGGACACCAAGCACTACCACAGGCGGGACTGGCCACAGCGGACCGAGTTC
This sequence comes from Huso huso, assembly GCA_036884735.1. Classification (NCBI taxonomy): domain Eukaryota; kingdom Metazoa; phylum Chordata; class Actinopteri; order Acipenseriformes; family Acipenseridae; genus Huso; species Huso huso. Next base: position 17,224 of record JAHFZB010000707.1, read on the forward strand.
TCTGTGGGGAGGAACAACGTCAAGTGGGAGCCACTGGTGGACCCCCGGAAGGTGCTGATGCCACCACTGCACATCAAATTGGGCCTTATGAAACAATTTGTCAGAGCTCTAGATAAGGAGTCGGCAGCCTTCAAGTACCTTCAAGACTTCTTCCCTAAGCTGTCTGAGGCAAAGGTCAAAGCCGATGTCTTCGCCGGACCACAGATAAAGAAGATCCTGGAGTGCAATGAATTCCCAAGAAGCTCACTAGTAAGGAGAAAGCGGCTTGGAACAGCTTTGTCGCAGTGGTTCGGGGCTTCCTGGGCAATCACAAGGCCGAAAACTATGTGGAGCTGGTTGAGACTCTGGTGAAGAACTACGGCACAATGGGCTGTAGGATGTCCCTCAAAGTCCATATCCTTGATGCTCATCTTGATAAATTCAAGGAGAACGTGGGAGCGTACTCGGAGGAGCAAGGCGAGCGCTTCCACCAGGATATACTGGACTTTGAACGCCGCTACCAAGGACAGTATAACGAGAACATGATGGGAGACTACATTTGGGGGCTGATTCGTGAAAGTGATTTACAGTATAATCGTAAATCTCGAAAAACTACTCACTTCTAAATCTTTTGTAGTCATGTTTGTATTACTTTAGTATAAATACATGTTAATTTGGATTCATATGTTGTTTTTTTCTGACTTTATGTGAACGAAAAGACACAAATTCGCCCGTTTTCTCATTGGAAATAGGTATATTTTAAAATATCACTGTCCTGGTCACAAAAGCAAAGTTTGTGGGGAATAATAGCCATTTTCTATACTTTTGAGGCATAAGCAATTAGGAAATAACACTTACTACCCTGGAACAAAAATTGTGTTACACAAATGGAAGTGAAACTGCTTATTTGCAAAATGTGCTTTGTTCCTGTAAGTACAAATTTATTTTAGTTACAATTGATTTCTTAAGATGCATTATTGTTACCCTCTCCTGTAGATTATCATGTGGCCATGCCATTCATGCTAACAGAGAACCAAATAAGGAAAAAGATATGCAAAAAAAACCAAGGAGGATAAAAACATTGCTCTAGTAGTAGTGTGCAGAGGAGCCTTTATTAGTTTTTTTATAGTCATGCTTTCATGCTGGTAAAGCTACTGGTACTCAAAGTGGGTATCAGCAGTGTTGTAAATACAGGATACACAATGGCATAAACTAACCATTGAATGAGAGGAGGCATAAACACTCTAGTATTGTGTTTTCTGTTCATGCCACATGTACTTTGCTTTTGTTTTAAGGATTGCTGTTGCCGTTGCTGTGGCGAGCTCTGAATTCAAAGGTTGGCAGAGTTACTCTTGTGACATCACTGCTGCAAGCTGGCCATTGAAATATGAATAATACATATGCTTTGGCCCACCCATAAAAGTACTATAAAAACATCAAAATGAGCATCTTATAGCACTGGGAGTGGACAGTGCTAAAAGCATGGGCGCCTTTTCAATATTTCTAGCACTCCATAAATGGTCACAGTGCTTTAATGTTATTTATGTTATGATTTATTGAGTAAGAGCATACTCATAAAACATCACACTTGTTACGGATACTCATTTACGTATAGATGTTACTCTGCACACCCCTACTGTAAAGTTTGCAAAGTCAGCTTTCAGATTTTAATTGTGAAAATGATGCTGGTGGATTTAATTTTATATCAGTAAATCACTGATATATTGACAGTAATACTTTCAGTAGCATTTTAATTTAAAGAAGGGCCTGGAGAATGCCATGGTTAACTTTCACGCAAATTGACTTACCAGCAAATCAGTCCCATAGCCTTCAGATTTCCATATCACTAAATAAGGGCGCCACTTAAACTGATAGAAACCGGAGAGCATGGATGGAAAACGCTATCTGAAAGTTGCTTTGTGTTTCAGGGAGTTCCAGAACGTGGGGGTTAACTTGGAGGGCTTGACTTTTGGAAATTGGAAAAGACAAATCTGATCATTTAAAGTATTACTAAATATTCCCGTTCCAAGGCTAACCCTGTTCTTTGCTCTTGCTAAAGATTTGCAGATATTTTTTTTGCATGTTATTTGGGTGGGTGGTTCCATATATCAATGAACCAAATCAAAGGAATTAAGCAACTATAATCCTTTACAAACCTTTATCCAAACAGCACTGTTGTTGACCAGAATAATTTTCTGAACAAAATGTTGTACAAATTATCTATCTATCTATCTATCTATCTATCTATCTATCTATCTTGCAGAGTGGTGCATGCTGGGAGTGCTGCTGTGAGAGTGGAGAGGTTTTTGGTGCGATTAGGTGAGCGTCTTTTTTTCTATTTTATGTTTATATATTTATTTATTTATTTGTGATACTTGAGTGTTAAAGCCTTTTGTTTTTGTGTGACAGCTAAAAGTAAGCTGACTTTGTCAGCTTTAGGTCAGCATGGCCAATTCAAGGGGGAGGGGAGCTCCCCCAAACTTTTCTTTTGAAACGTTAAGCTGCCGTCATGGGGTGAAGATAGTGGCGGAGGGGCTTGCTTCTTTAGAGCAGTGTGTTTTGGCGTTAGGAGAAGTTGTTGGGTGTGACAACATTAAATCTGAGTCTAGAACGAACAGATCAATTGTAGCTTTTCGGAGCGAGATTGATCTTGTTTCTAAAGTTGTGGAGAATGGAACTGTGTTAAATGATACCTTTGTTACAGTGTTACTGTTGGCTTTACCTTCCAGAAAAGTCATTCTTTTCAAATGTTCCTCCTTTTTTTTTAAAAAAAAAAACTAATAGAGAATGCACTTTCTCGATATGGCCAGATTGTTTCAAGTCCCAAGAGAATCCGCTTGGCTGTAAGCTATAGCATATTTTTTTCATTTCGCGAGACAAGTCAATATGATTTTAAAAGATGTGAACGGAAACCAAATGTAGCTCTCAAATTTAAAATAGAGGAAACTCAGTACATCATTTTGCAACCACGGATGTAATGAAGTGTCCGTACTATTGATAGCGAGGGACACATTGTTAGAATTGCTCTGAAAAAGATCATAATGAAGGACAATAGGAGGAAGGAAAAGAGTCAGCATGCCATACTAAAAAAAATATATATTTTAAATATATTTTTGTAAACATATTATTCATATAAAACTCATAGTCGTTGGGAATGATAAAATATATGGAAAAAATATATGTATTATGTATGTAACGTTATATAAAATATATTTAACATATTACAAAATTGGCCCGTTTTCATCATATGGAAAATATATTTACAATGTATTTGCTTAAACATATTTTAAATATATTTAAAATATAATTTCAGGTAACAATATATCAATTATATTGTCCATGTATTTTTAGAAATGTATTATTCAATATATTTACTAAACATGTATTATATAATGTATTCACAATATATTACATAATGTAAAGTGCCTGGACACACACCATATTTTGCATGTGTTCCACCAAACAGATATGAAGCAAATAAATAAGAAAAAATGGAATTCCATAATTTCACTTAAAAATAACTACTATCTTTAAACATAACGAATATATCAACATTTTGTAAAAAAATTCAGTGTATATAAAACACTCAAGTACAAAATGAAAAGCTTTCAACATATGCTAAAAGGCTGTTTGCATTACAACAGGTGTTTGGGCTGCTTCTCTGTAGACCTGCTAACATTGTTCTTCTGAAACTATGAGGCGTTACAAAAAAACTGCTGCTTCAATTAAAATGCATTAATAGCTATGGAATTGTTGCTGAAAATAGAGCTATGAAAAAAAAAAAAAACACTAATAAACTGGAAATACATTTTTACAATTTCATTCTTTTTTTCATCATATTGGTGGGCATACAGTTTAAATATAAGGTGCCTTAAAATATGAACAGCCTATTGTGTCCTTGATTGTTATTGACCTCTTTTTTTTTTCTTCTTCTAAATACTAGGCTTAGCCCAGTTATTTTTTATGAGGTATCTGTAACACTTCGGTATCTGCAGAAAGATTGATTAACGACCGTATTTGTTCCATCAAGAATAAACTTATTTACCGAATTAAAATCACAGTGTCTGTGTTTTTATCTGCTGTACATGGATAAACTTACGAAGCCTTCTTGTTTTAAATTTAATGCTGCCTGACCGTCGTGAGTCTCCCATTATATGCAATATATAAATATATTGTTTGAAAACACTGCATACACTTTTAAATATATTAATGTGAATATATTTATTTACAACATATTTTACAATGTATTTTGAATATAATTTAGAAAAATAAAATGTATAAATGTGAATATGTTGATTTACAAAATACATTTATAGTATATTATACATATATTTAAGCAACATGTCATGTTTAAGAAAATATATTATAAATACATTTCAGGTTTTAAAAATATATAATTCCATATATAAAAAATATATTTATTTTCCGTATGGGTATAGGCAGGTAGAGAGAGAGGAAACTGGGCAGACAAAGGTGCAGGAAGCCGGGAGCGGCTTTAAGGACTCCAGTACTGCACACCGAGCTGATGTGCTTTTGTTGTGTAAAGATTGTGTATCCAGGCGCTGTCAAACACTTCCTTTCACACAATGATTTGAACTTTCGCATTTCATATTTTACTACACCAAAAAGCTGAAAAAAAGGCATAGCAATTTTATGTATTTTTTTAAAGATTTTTAAAAACTTTAAAAGAACCCTAAAGTTGCACAATATATACCACAGTATGAATTATTCTATTATTAAGATCTATAATTTACTCAAAACAACGTGGTGCAGCAGTTTGTTAGAACATTTGTATCGTGTACAATAAATAAAGTACTTTCTTCAGCTGGTGGTAAACACAATTAGAGAATGATCGGTTATATTGCTTAAAATACAAATATATTATTATTATTAGTTTATTTAGCAGACGCCTTTATCCAAGGCGACTTACAGAGACTAAGGTGTGTGAACTATGCATCAGCTGCAGAGTCAGTTACAATTACGTCTCACCCGAAAGACGGAGCACAAGGAGGTTAAGTGACTTGCTCAGGGTCACACAATGAGTCAGTGGCTGAGGTGGGATTTGAACCAGGGACCTCCTGGTTACAAGGCCTTTCTTTAACCACTGGACCACACAGCCTCCTATACAGAACCCGTTTGACTCAATAATGAACACAAATATTAGATCTTAACATTTATCTCTAAGTACTAATATTTAACTTACTTCTCAGTCCCTCATATTTTCTGGATTATTATTATTATTATTATTATTATTAGTTTATTCGGCAGACACCTTTTTCTAAGGCGACTTACATGTGTTACAGGCCAATACAAGGTTACAGTGCAAAAACAATACTTAAATACAAGCGTAATTTACAGTGAGTGCAAATACTACTAAATGTAGGAGACGCTTGGCGATTGGAGATAGGAGGGGGCAGTGTGCTGAAGAGAGCAGTAGACAAGAACAAGGGTCTTGAATTGAATGCAAGCAGAGATAGGTAGTCAGTGGAGAGTGTGAAGCAGAGGGGTGAGAGTAGCGAGGTTGGGTGAATACAAGATGAGCTGCAGAATTGTGAATGAGCTGAAGGGGGGCGGTCAGCTGAAGCAGGGAGACCAGCAAAGAGAGTGTTACAGCAGAGCAGTCTGGGGAGTACAAGAGCTTGGACCAGGAGTTGAGTGGAATAAGTAGTGAGAAAAGGACGGATTCAGCAGGTTGCTAAGAAAGAAGCGGCAGGTGCGTGACAGGGAGATGTGTTGAGAGTAGCAGAGGGGGACGGGTCAAGAGAAACACCTACTGCTACTCTTTAACATTATATTAATCCTGTAGGGGTTTATTCATAGACTCATTTACATAACTGCATGCAATAAAATACTGTCACTCTTTAAGTCATTAAAATAGACCCACATCTGTTAATGTATGATAATATATTTGAATCAATATTAGTTTCTGGATGACTGTTTTTATATGAACTCATATTAACATATAAAGTATACTGACCTATTTTATATAGATATGCAAAAAGGCGATGGCAGACTGGCAGCACTTGTATATACAGAAACAGGGGAATTTATTAGTGTTCAAAAGTCCTGTGAAACTGGATCCATCGGTCACACCAGGTACTGAGCATGATGTCTGCTTATTCAAGCTGTATAAAGAGGAAAGGGTTTGATCAGGACAACCACTTACGACCAGTCTGTGCCCTGAATATACAGCACTTAAAGTATGACATGCTGTGCAATCACATATTGTATTTTCAATAGCTCAGGAAGCAAACATTTAAACACAGGCAGCATTTTACAGGATACGATTGTGTTTTTTCACAATGGGTTATTAAGTAAAACTCCTCTTACTGTGGTTCTACAGTGTATAATAAAATAAACCCATTCACTATATCGATCTCACACATACAGTTTTGAATGAAGTTTTGACTGAACATTTATTTTCATTTAAAAATAAAAAAAATCTGGGACCATGCTAGGTTCAAGAAAGCTCAGTTTGCAAGCCATACTTACATAATAAATACTTTGTGTTCCACCCGTTAGTCTAACTTGGATGTGAATGTTTTTTTAACTAAATTATTATTATTATTATTATTATTATTATTATTATTATTATTATTATTATTTAATCTCTTTAGGAAAAAAGCATCAACTTCAAACCTTCCAGGTAAAAAAAACAAAACACGAGACACAAGCTGTATGGTGGTTTATAATGTGTTGTTAGATGGAACATAGAAGTCCCTTTAACAAGAGAGTTTCCTATGATACGGATAGCACTAAGGAGGCTGATAATGAACAAGCCAAGTTTGACGTGAGAGAGTCCTGGTCGTCAAGGCAACAGGATTGTGCAAATATTAAACAATCTGATTGGTCCCCTGTATCACTGTAGGCAGACAATCACTCTGGAAAAACGTGTGTGGTCCGACCACATTGAATGTCAAGGACTTGTCAAGAACCCCTCTACGTCACCCATATGTGATTTAGGAATGAGTAGGCAAAGAAGCACCTGCCAACCAAGCCTCTACTGCAAGTTATTTATCTGTCTTGTTAGTCATAACTGTAACTGACTTACAGTGGGAGAGCTTTTTATATGACAACATACTGTACATGTTATCGATTCTAGTTGCATAACAAACTAACCAGTTATGTGAAGGACGGACAATTTGAATACAAGTGTGTGTTACATATCTCAGGTGTTTCTCATTTTCTATCTAGTCCCTCTATGTAAGCTATAGCTGCTGCAAGCCTTCGTGTCCATGACCAACTCCTTTGGTCTTGTATGCTGCACACATACAGATATATGATGAAAGACCGTCGCTATGGGATATGGTGTGAATGGGGGGGTGACTGCAAGCGTTTGTCGTTTATCTGTTAAATAGATAAACAGGCTCTGTTTCGATTGGTTAAAAGGATCTGCAGTTTGTAGCTAGCCTGTGGAAAACCTGGACATCATTTGGCACATAGAGATAAATTACAGGAAATAAACAGTTTGGAGTAGGGAATAAATCATGGTTGCTAGGTTCTACTTCTCTGACCCACGGTGCTGAGACAGAAAAACCTGAACTGGAAGGAATGAATCACGTTGAGATGGTGAAAGGGTAATAACCCTAATTTAAAAATGTGCTTTAATAATTCATACAAAAAAAAAAAAACTACTGTAGCTAGAAATACCTTCAATGTGTGATTGTGTATATAAATTAGAAAAAACAACTAAGCTGAAGATGGTGTTATGTGTTGTTTTATTTGAAGCTATATTATTATTATTATTATTATTATTATATTATTATTATTATTTAGTCATTTAGCAGACCATCCAAAGTGACTTACAGAGACTTGGGGGTGAACTATGCATCACAAGTGCTGTTGCAGAGTCACTTACAATAGGACCTGCCTTTTTAAGTTTACTGGCTGGAAAGAGCAGGTAGCTGCTTCATAAAGACAAGGTTTATTGCACAGGTGAGAGCGAAAGGAGAAGCAGTGACAAGATGGCATAGACTGGTGAGGATATCATTACTCCTCGCTATGTCTACAGGTGTAGCGGGTTCAAGCACAATCCCAATGAGGGGGGAAAAACAATGACATTTAACTTAAGTAACCCTGTGACAGAGCATTTAAAATGTTTTCATTTTTTATAACATTATTAAATAACACAACACTCAGCTAATATTGCATACTGCTCATTAACACCACTCTGATTCAAATTTGGTAGTTAACCTGCTTAATTAACAAATGACCTCCACTTATGCGATTCCATTCTTCTGTGTATAACCACAATTAACTCTAATAGACAAAACTCTTGCTCATTAATAATCTGAAGGCAATTAAACCCACACACACCTGTGATAAAAGAAAGAGTTGTTGGTTGTTCTGTTTCTCACATCAACATGACTTATTATTACCCTTGTATATTTTTGGTCAGTCACTATGCATTGTAGATTTGTGTAAACTGATATTAGATATTTATTACACAACTGGTTTGATTTATTTTTTATATTATTGGGGGTTCCTTTTTGGGACCCAAACGTGCATTTTCTCAGATGTGTATGTTTTTTCACTTGCGCCTTTGGGTGGATTACACATACCATGCTGTTGAAAATGGTAATATTTTGGATGTGTATCTTAAGTACCATACTAACTTTGCTAAGTTCTTGTGTATATTGAAATTCTAACTTCATAGGCATCTTGTATTTATTTATTTTAGTTTTTGTAATTATTAATTTGTGTAGAAAAAGTCGTACTAGTAGTAGGTAGTTTTAGTGGCACTATGACAGCTGTAAAACAAACTCGCAAAACACACACTCAAAGAAACTAAGCATTTCCCTTTCCCTAAACTTCAACTACTGGCAGCAGTATTTTTGCTAATTTCTTACTAATGTTGATAACTTCTATAAGGTGCTGTTCAGGAAATCATTTGTTAATTTATAACCAGTATGGTTAATTTATTTAAGATGGTTAATTTATAAACAGCATGGTTGGGACATTAAATGGCACTTTGAAGGACACTGTGCCATTTAAGGGTCCCTTACTGTCATACCATATAGACACATAAGTAAACACATAGTCTTAAACTTGGATGCTCATCCTTTTCAAGAAAAAATGACTGCTTTATTATTATTATTATTATTATTATTTATTTCTTAGCAGGCCCTTATCCAGGGCGACTTCGATTGTTACAAGATATCACATTATTTTTACATACAATTACCCATTTATACAGTTGGGTTTTTACTGGAGCAATCTAGGTAAAGTACCTTGCTCAAGGGGTACAGCAGCAGTGTCCCCCCACCTGGGATTGAACCCACAACCCTTTGGTCAAGAGTCCAGAGCCTAACCACTACTCACACTGCTGCCCAGTGTGAATCTCACATTGCCATCTCAGTGTTAAACACGCCCGATGGCGAAAGATAGGCAAACTGATGAGGCATTAAATTAAAACTACATAGTGTTTTATGGATTTGAAGGATAAGAAAGCTAATTGTTTTATTTAATAATAATAATTATCTAAAGTACGTCTGTAATAAAAGGTAGCTTGAAATCATTTTGGAGGGCTTGCTCATTCGCCATAATATTTTTTTTCTGCGTCACAGATTGTCCAGAAAATTTGTGGCCAATCAAAATGGAGAACACAACAACTAATAGTAGCTTTCTTTTGAACTTGCTGTCGAATCCTGATTTGCAAAAGGCAATATCAGATGCATTGGACAACAGTCTTAACAGTGTTACCCCAACACACCAGTCCTCAAATTACGCCGAAGATAAAGTCAGGAGCATTTTTTAATTTCAGTGAACGATCATCAAGGCTGAAGTTGGCTGCTTTTGATGCCACATCCCAAACAACACGATACTGAAGTTGGCTGCTTATTTCGTTTGTTTTTGTTTTTAGTGGGGATTGGCAGGGTTTGGGCCCCGGTTTGTTTTCATGTTTTGTTTTTTTAGTAACACCCAGGGTTTGGGTTTTTGTTTTCATGTTTTGTTTTTTGTAGGGTTGGCAGGGTTCTGGGCCCCGGTTTTTTTTCATGTTTTGTTTTTAGTAGGGATTGGCAGGGTTCTGGGCCCCATGTTTTTGTTTTTTGTTTTTCATTTTTTGTTTTTAGTAGGGGATTGGCAGGGGTTCTGGGCCCCGGTTTGTTTTTCATGTTTTGTTTTTTAGTAGGGGATTGGCAGGGTTTGGGCCCTGGTTTGGTTTTGTTTTAGTAGGGGATTGGCAGGGTTTTTGTTTTTAGTAGGGATTTTCTGGGCCCCGGTTTTGTTTTGTTTTTTTTAGTAGGGGTAGGGTTCTGGGCCCCGGTTTGTTTTTCATGTTTTGTTTTAGTAGGGGATTGGCAGGGGTTCTGGGCCCCGGTTTTTGTTTTTCATGTTTGTTTTTAGTAGGGGATTGGCAGGGTTCTGGGCCCCGGTTTGTTTTTCATGTTTTGTTTTTAGTAGGGGGGATTGGCAGGGTTCTGGGCCCCGGTTTGTTTTCATGTTTTTTTTTTAGTAGGGGATTGGCGGGGTTCTGGGCCCCGGTTTGTTTTCATGTTTTGTTTTTAGTAGGGGATTGGCAGGGTTCTGGGCCCCGGTTTGTTTTCATGTTTTGTTTTTAGTAGGGGGATTGGCAGGGTTCTGGGCCCCGGTTTGTTTTCATGTTTTGTTTTTAGTAGGGATTGGCAGGGTTCTGGGCCCCGGTTTGCATGTTTTGTTTTTAGTAGGGTTGGCAGGGTTCTGGGCCCCGGTTTGTTTTTCATGTTTTTTGTTTTTAGTAGGGGATTGGCAGGGGTTTCTGGGCCCCGGTTTGTTTTTTCATGTTTTTTTTTAGTAGGGGGATTAGGGGATTTGGTTTGTTTTTTTCATGTTTGTTTTAGTAGGGATTGGCAGGGTTCTGGGCCCCAGTTTGTTTTCATGTTTTGTTTTTTTAGTAGGGGATTGGCAGGGGTTCTGGGCCCCGGTTTTTTTTTTCATGTTTTGTTTTTAGTAGGGATTGCGGGGTTCTGGGCCCCGGTTTGTTTTCCATGTTTTTTTTTTTAGTAGGGGATTGGCAGGGTTCTGGGCCCCGGTTTTTTTTTCATGTTTTGTTTTTTTAGTAGGGGATTGGCGGGGTTCTGGGCCCCGGTTTGTTTTCATGTTTTGTTTTTTTTAGTAGGGGTTGGCAGGGTTCTGGGCCCCGGTTTGTTTTTTCATGTTTGTTTTCATGTTTTGTTTTTTTAGATTAGGGGTTCTGGGCCCCGGTTTTGTTTTTTGGGCCCCATGTTTTTTGTTTTGTTTTAGTTCTGGGTTCTGGGCCCCGTTTGTTTTTTTCATGTTTTGTTTTTAGTAGGGGTTCTGGGCCCCGGTTTGTTTTTTCATGTTTTGTTTTTTAGTAGGGGATTGCCGGGGTTCTGGGCCATGTTTTTTTTTTTTTGTTTTTAGTGGGGGGATTGGCAGGGTTCTGGGCCCCGGTTTTGTTTTCATGTTTTGTTTTTAGTAGGGGATTGGCAGGGTTCTGGGCCCCAGTTTTGTTTTTCATGTTTTGTTTTTTAGTAGGGGATTGGCAGGGTTCTGGGCCCCGGTTTGTTTTCCATGTTTTTTTTTTTTAGTAGGGGATTGGCAGGGTTCTGGGCCCCGGTTTGTTTTTCATGTTTTGTTTTTTTAGTAGGGATTGGCGGGGTTCTGGGCCCCGGTTTGTTTTCATGTTTTGTTTTCATGTTTTGTTTTTTAGGGGATTAGCAGGGTTCTGGGCCCCAGGGTTTTCTTTTTTAGTAGGGTTAGGGTTCTGGGCCATGTTTTTGTTTTCATTTTGTTTTAGTAGGGGATTGGGGGTTCTGGGCCCCGGTTTGTTTTTCATGTTTTTTGTTTTTAGTAGGGGATTGGCAGGGTTCTGGGCCCCGGTTTGTTTTCATGTTTTGTTTTTCCATGTTTTGTTTGTTTTTTTTAGTAGGGGATTGGCAGGGTTCTGGGCCCCAGTTTGTTTTCATGTTTTGTTTTTTTAGTATGGCGGGGTTCTTTTGTTTTTCATGTTTTGTTTTAGTAGGGGATTGGCAGGGTTCTGGGCCCCGGTTTGTTTCATGTTTTGTTTTTAGTAGGGGATTGGCAGGTTCTGGGCCCCGGTTTGTTTTCATGTTTTGTTTTTAGTAGGGGATTGGCAGTTTGGGGTTCTGGGCCCCTGGGTTTGTTTTTTCATGTTTTGTTTTTAGTAGGGGATTGGCAGGGTTCTGGGCCCCGGTTTGTTTTTCCATGTTTTGTTTTTAGTAGGGGATTGGCAGGGTTCTGGGCCCTGGTTTGTTTTCATGTTTTGTTTTTAGTAGGGATTGGGGTTCTGGGCCCATGTTTGTTTTTGTTTTTTTTTAGTAGGGGATTGGCAGGGGTTCTGGGCCCCCCGGTTTGTTTTTCATGTTTTGTTTTTTTAGTAGGGGATTGGCAGGGTTCTGGGCCCCGGTTTGTTTCCATGTTTTGTTTTGTTTTAGTAGGATTGGCAGGGTTCTGGGCCCCGGTTTGTTTTTTCATGTTTTGTTTTTAGTAGGGGATTGGCAGGGGTTCTGGGCCCCGGTTTATTTTTCATGTTTTGTTTTAGTAGGGGATTGGCGGGGTTCTGGGCCCCGGTTTGTTTTTCATGTTTTGTTTTTAGTAGGGGATTGGCAGGGTTCTGGGTTGGTTTTGTTTTCATGTTTTTTTTTTTAGTAGGGGATTGGCAGGGGTTCTGGGCCCCGGTTTTTGTTTTCATGTTTTGTTTTTTTCATGTTTGCAGGGGATTGGCAGGGTTCTGGGCCCCGGTTTGTTTTTCATTTTTTTTTTAGTAGGGATTGGCAGGGTTCTGGGCCCCGGTTTTGTTTTTCATGTTTTGTTTTTAGTAGGGGATTGGCAGGGTTCTGGGCCCCGGTTTGTTTTTCATGTTTTGTTTTTAGTAGGGGATTGGCAGGGTTCTGGGCCCCAGTTTGTTTTCATGTTTTGTTTTTAGTAGGGATTGGCAGGGTTCTGGGCCCCCATGTTTGTTTTTTTTTGTTTTGTTTTTTAGTAGGGGATTGGCAGGGGTTCTGGGCCCCGGTTTGTTTTTCATGTTTTGTTTTAGTAGGGGATTGGCAGGGTTCTGGGCCCCGGTTTGTTTTTTCATGTTTGTTTTTAGTAGGGGATTGGCAGGGTTCTGGGCCCCGGTTTTTTTCATGTTTTGTTTTTAGTAGGGGATTGGCAGGGTTCTGGG
>JAHFZB010000123.1:0-42500 GCA_036884735.1 Huso huso
ATGCAACATCTCCCAACAGTTGCTGCCAAGCATTCTCTGTCTGGTTGGTTTTGACCAGACATTGAGACTGCATGTCTGCATCCACTGAATTGGTTGTAAGTGTAAGGCAAAAGCTTTGCCAAGTTATGTGTACATCAATTAGAAATAGTCCCAAAACTCGGTTACCCAAAGGTATCTGGCATTCTTTAATAAAGTCCATATATGCAGCATGTTCGTTGTCATGTTATTTGTCCCATCCAGAATTTATTTTATCAGTACCGTGTCAAAACAAAGAAAATGTGCCTATTCGAGTCTAAAATTTAACTGCATTTAAAAGTAAACAGCAGGCTGTTTAAAACCGAGGTAGCTGTGTTTAATTGGACCTGTAGTGCTGATTTAACTTGGGTACAACCAACACAGGCATACTTTTTTTGTCTGGCGCTGACTTTCTAGTTTGTTTTCTGAAAGCTGCTGTTTGTTTTTCGTTCTGTTCAGCAGCCTCTGTAGTAGCCTTTTGTCTAATGTGGGATTCTGAAGTTCTAGCGATCAATTGTATTTTTTTTTTAAGTCACATTACAAGACGTGCAAAACAATTCCTCCATCTGCATGTACAATTTCTTTTCGAAATGTCTTGACACGATCCATTTTACCATTTTTGGTATTTTCGTCTAATGCTGAAAACTAGATTTTTAGCAACCTAAATGCAGCACAGACTTTGTCCCACCTGCTCCGTTACGTACAGTACAGGTCACAGAAAAGCCAGTACAGATGCACTTGATAGGCTGATTAAAAAACATCGTTGTCATCTGAACAGTAACCAAGAAAGTTAACCGCTTTTGAGTATTTTTTAAAATTATATTTCTCTGTAACTTTTGCCCTAAGTGCAATGCACACAGGAAGGCAAAGGAATAAAAATGCCTATCTACAGAAGAAAAGACAGTTTATGCCTTGCGTTGCGTGCAGCAGTTCACAAGGTTTCTTTCTTTCCTCACCAACTGGAAGTGTCCCGATTTTTTTACTCTTGCTCTGGTCAGACTAGATGTGGAGTCGATATCTTGGGAGGATGTCTGCATTACAGTGCTTTGAATGGAGCCCCATTCAAGTGACGGCTCAATGGTTACTTCGTTGTGAGAGGAGTCCAAAGAGGAGTTTACTTTGGTGATCCAATCCCTTACGTGTAAAACAGGAAGCTAATCCCTGACCGAAATCAATTCTTTCATTAGGTTACAGAGTTTGAATGACACTTTTACACAAGCAATGTGCATCATTAACTCAGGAAGCTCCCCCTCCTCCATGCAGAGAGATAGAACAGGATTCATAACATTTATAGAATGAAACTTCATTCTGTTTTAAATGTAGTTATATTGATCATAAGATACACATCAGTTTCATTCTCCTAACTAAATTACCATTACAAGCATACGAAACACATTGTTCAGTAATTTAAGTAAAATAATTTAATAATTACTTTCACTTTAAACTTCATTAAAACACAATAAACATTTCAATTTGATTGGGAAAACCTACTTAGTCCAGATTAGTAATTAAAATTATTCTAAAACCAATTTATCAGTAAGTGCAGCAGTGTGGAGCAGCAGTGTGGAGTAGTGGTTAGGGCTCTGGACTCTTGACCGGCGGGTTGTGGGTTCAATCCCCAGTAGGGGGACACTGCTGTTGTACCCTTGAGCAAGGTACTTTACCTAGATTGCTCCAGTAAAAACCCACCTGCATAAATAGGTAATTGTATGTAAAAAATAATGTGATATCTGTATAATGTGAAATAATGTATAATGTGATATGTTGTAACAATTGTAAGTCGCCCTGGATAAGGGCGTCTGCTAAGAAATAAATAATAATATTTATTAGTTAGTTTCAATCTCCTAGTTTTAGTAAATCTAAAACCCTGAACAAGTTAATACTATACCCTCATAAAGGTTTGTTTTTCAATTCACTTGTAGAATAAGGAAATTAGTCATTTCTATTCACTTAAAATGTTCAATGTTTCATGGTAACAATTCATTTCATGGGAGAAAGTCATGGCACCTTGTATCCACCAGGTGTCACACTTCTTAACCCTTTATAGTAAGAAAGTTGTATATTGATTTCAGACAGACAGTCTTAATTGAAAGAATCAGCTCTGTTTGTTTATACCAGACTGGCAGGTCAACACAGCAGGGAATCTAAACTATTCTCCAATGTAGATCTTTACGATCCCCTGTTACTAATATCAAGTCCTTTGAAGTAGATCTAGAGAATGTAAAGGGGAAGGAAGGGGAAGACAAACTTAATTAACATCACAGCATCTGAAGTCTCAGTTTAAGATTTGAAATGTCACGAATTTCTCACACCCTTTATATACAAAGATACTGAAAACATACAGGAACTCAAACTCAGTGTGAATGAAATCCTTTCTAAAGAGCTAAAAAGCCTTTAGGATGTACTGTACTATTGTCACTCTAATGATAGCATACTGATACAAAATACAAACCATATACAGTCCAAAAGGAATAAACAGCTGATGGTGATTCCACAAAAGCACCAGCTCTGTTACTGTCAAACAGTCTGAGGCAACTTCATTCTGCAGATTGTTTAGATCAATTATTCATAAACTGTATAAACTATGAATGTAGTAATCATGGTAATGATGCAGCATGTATGTTTTGCAGATTTTTAACACATGCAAAATGCGAAAATTGTTTGCTTGCAAACCTTTCATGTTTTACAGTATATTTATACAGCTCTACTATTGTGGGGCTGTCATAATAATTGAATATACAACAATATACTAATTAAAAAACAATAGGAATTGTATTTCAATCCCATTGCATTGAAGCACGGCTCCAGTATACAACAAGCTTGGAGTTTCTCAGTATTTAAACACTCAGCAAATTGATTCGTTCAAATTCATTCAAAACCAAACCAGTATTTGCTCCAGGGCAAGGTTTGTACCACTTGAAATAAAACAAAGAATTAAAAAAACACAAGATTTTGTCAGCTCTAAGCAAGAGCTTAGTGGCCATTCTAGTTAGATGAAGCACACATTGCTGCCACACCCATGAAGATAGCCTTAGTTTTAAGGCTATATTTAGTTTATTTTAAACAATTCACTTCTGTATCTTCTACTGTACTCACTGACACTGGTACAGTAATGCCATGTGTTGCACAAAGTAAATAGCATATATAAAATATGATAAATGTTATTGGCAGCTTTGTTGGGTTCGTATCACACATATAAGCATTCAGAGAAAAGCTTGGCATATATTTCCAATGTGTCCCTTCTAAGTAGAATGACCCTGCAGCTCTGTCCTAAATCCTCACAGCATGATGAGTGAGATTCATTTCCAATTCAGAGTCAGGAGTGGAGCTGAATCTCAGGGCTCTCCAGTTCGTTCTGAAATAATGGGTCTGTCTCCTTCAGTTTGACACGCTCCCTTCTCAGTGTCTCTGGATTCAGGCTGGCTCTCACCCTGGGGACCCAAATCATTTACTGCAGGGTGAGAGAGATATAATCAGTCAGCTCTCCATACACTCAAACAAGCAGGGTGGAGAGATGAGGGACTGGGAGGAGGGAGGCTGGCTCAGTGTGAATTGTTGGTGTCCTTTTTAGGTGTCCTAACCGACTGAAGCTCTTCCCACATTCAGTACAGTGATACGGTTTCTCTCAGTGTGAATTCGATGGTGTCTTTTTTAGGTGTCCTAACCGACTGAAGCTTTTCCCACATTCAGTACAGTGATACGGCTTCTCTCCATTGTGAATTGATGGTGTCTTTTTTTTAGGCTTTCTAACCGGCTGAAGCTCTTCCCACATTTATTACAGTGAAACAGCTTCTCTCCAGTGTGAATTCGATGGTGTCTTTTTAGGCTTTGTAACCGACTGAAGCTCTCCCCACATTCAAAGCAGTGATACAGCTTATCTCCAGTGTGAATTCGGTGGTGGGTTTTCAGGTGTCTAATACACTGAAACTCTGCCCACATTCAAAGCAGTGATACGGCTTCTCTCCAGTGTGAATTCGGTGGTGGGTTTTCAGGTGTCCTAATACACTGAAACTCTGCTCACATTCAGTACAGTGATACAGCTTCTCTCCAGTGTGAATTCGTTGGTGGGTTTTCAGGTGTCCCAATACACTGAAACTCTGCTCACATTCAGTACAGTGATACATCTTCTCTCCAGTGTGAATTCGTTGGTGTCTATTTAGGTTTCCTGACTGATTGAAGCTCCCCACAGTCAGTACACTGATATGGCTTCTCCAGTGTGAATCCGCTGGTGGTTTTGTAAGTGTCCTAACCGAAAGTGAAGCACTTCCCACATTCAGTACATTGATGTGATATCTTTGGTCGGGATATGTTTTCTGAATCCTTAATGTGGACAGGCTCCAGTTCAGTCTCTTCTTTAATGTGGACAAGCTGCTTTTCAGTCTCTTCTTTAATGTGGACAGGCTCCAGTTCAGTCTCTTCTTTAATGTGGACAGACAGCAGTTCAGTCTCTTCCTCTTTAATGTGGACAGGCTCCAGTTCAGTCTCTTCTTCAATGTGGACAGGTTCCAGTTCAGTCTCTTCTTTAATGTGGACAGACAACAGTTCAGTCTCTTCCTCTTTAATGTGGACAGACAGCAGTTCAGTCTCTTCCCCTTTAATGTGGACAGACTCCAGTTCAGTCTCTTCTTTAATGTGGACAGACTCCAGTTCAGTCTCTTCTTTAATGTGGACAGGCTCCAGTTCAGTCTCTTCTTTAATGTGGACAGACAGCAGTTCAGTCTCTTCCTCTTTAATGTGGACAGGCTCCAGTTCAGTCTCTTCTTCTTTAATGTGGACAGGTTCCAGTTCAGTATCCTCTTTAATGTGGACAGGCTCCAGTTCAGGCATCTCCTGTTTAATGCAGAGAGGTACTAATTTCAGAACCTCCTCCTGTCTAATGTAAACAGACTCCATCTTTGTTCTTTGGCTTTCACCAGGATAAGGCAGTCCTGAAAACAGAAAATAAAATGAAGTATTACGATCTGTCTTTTCATTGTTAACATCGTCTTACACATAACTTTAAACTGTTTCAAAGCTCTTTCCAAAACGGCTGCTCTAGTGCATTGATGATAGTGTAAGAAGTATTGGCCACATTGTCAAACATGTAACACAGCAATAACAATCCATGATGTGGTACGGAACAGAAAAGCCAGAGCACTTGTTATTATGTTTCTTTTTGTTTACAGTGGTTTAGAGGACAGATCCCAAACCTGAAAAGAGCTTTGAAACACAGTTTAAAGTTCCAAGTGTATTGAGTCTTGATATAATAACTGTAACAAGTAAAATATAAAAGTCAATAGTATTGACTATTGTAGTATTGGCAGCACGGAGAGAAAGAGATCATTAGTTAGGCAGGAAGGCTGAACACAGGGATCTCTTTGAAGAGGTGCACATTTTTAAAAGATGTGCTAACGGCAAATAAAGTAAACTAAAAAAAAAACAATGATGTTACTTACCTATAGCCATCACCTATTCTAGATAAGGGTTATAACATAACGGTAAGGAGGAGAAATATTGTAAAGTTATTTTAGAATAATGTATATTCTCAGTGCAGCCTAACTGTGTTTGTGACAGCAGTGCCAGGGAGACGTCACGTTGTGGGGCATTAGATTAAGGTACTCAGACATCATTGTGGTGAGGGGCCTTGATATAACCTTGTACATTACCGTAAGACTGGTAAATACTATCCACAGACTTACAGGTACTACAGAGCAGTACAATGTTACAGTGCAAAAACAATCTTTAAGTACTGTGTAGTTTACAGTAAGTGCAAATACTACTAGAATACAATATGGGATAAGAAGTAACAATTTAGGATCAAGACAATTTTGCCCCGGAGGGGTCACGTGACCTACAGGCGCAATGGTTGACGAGAACTAGAACTCCTACTTCTTTTTAGTTAATTTCGAGGCTAAATTTACTTTTCTTTAACGGTTTTTCAAACCCGTCGCTGTCATAATGTCGGAGCATAAGAAAGACCTGCTTTCACGCCACAACCCCATCTGGGAACGCGCCTTCCGACCGTCGCCTCAAGATCCTTCGGAGGCCTATATTGCTGACGCCATTTCCCAAGCGCTGGCTAAACAACATGGAGCCCTCGAGCTGATGATCTCTAATGCTGTTAGCAGTGCGATGGAAGGGGTGAATACTTCGCTTCGAGAGAACAGATACTATACAATCTCTTAAAACTTAAATTCTATGTCAATTTATTTGCAAGAGGCTGCTAGGGGAAGGAGGGAGGAGGGAGAATATAGTATGTTATGTAATATTGTTTTTTTTTTGTTTGTTTGTTTTTATTCTGTGAAAAACAATACAAATTTGATAACAAAAAAAGACAATTTTGCCCAGCCAGCCTGATACAGCTCGGGTACCTTGAGTTGCTTTTAAACTGAAGAGCCGAGCCGACTGAATGATGTCACACGTAACGAACGTGCTGAGTTGCAGAAGCGTATGTCAAAAAGGTCATGTTTTTTCCCTCATGCTTTGAGTTTTGCATGCAGTATGAACTTTCTAGCCTAAAATTAGTAATAATGATAATAAAAAATAAGCATGAAGTCATGCTTGAATATGTTGATTATTACAGCTCTATACAAAGATGGTCCTTAGTTTTTGGTGTTATTTTATTTATGATTAACTTATTTATAAAAGCGACATTGAAACCATGTGTCTTATCTAACGTAGGTTAAAGGAGTTTCATTATTTGGTTTTAATACTTAACAGAAGGGCCCAAGTTAAATCAAAACATTGACTCGCTCATCAAATAATTACAAACTGTTAATGTATGGAGATTCATATTTAGTGAAATCCCACAAAAAAATAAACACAGTACAAATCAGTAATATTTTAGTTTTGGTGTTGTTAATCTGTGAAAAGACAATGTCAACGACAGTATACACTGAAAAAGAAACATATAAAATAAAGGCAAAAGCAATAAGGTTACAGATGCAACAGATAAGATGCACCAGCGTCATGATGAAAGTCAGTAACCCCATACGAGCCAGACTCACATATGTTATTGGGTCGGAGTTTCACGGTACAGGTTGGCTCGGGTCGGGTATATTGCCAGTGTAAAAGCACCCGACCCGTGAAGGTCCCAGGCCCTCGCGGGTCGGGTGTGCCAGTGTAAAAGCACCCGACCCGTGAAGGTCCCAGGCCCTCACGGGTCGGGTGTGCCAGTGTAAAAGGGGTATTAGTATCTACAATAACATAATACTAGTGCAAGGATAGTGCATCAACTGAGGATCCAGTGACATGGTGCTTAGGTCAGGCAAGTCCAGTGTATATTAGGAGGGGTAGATCAAGAGATCTACAAGTGAAGTCCAAACAGGAGGTGGCGGAAAGCAGCGAGAGGGAGCAGTCCTGGGGGAAGAGAAGGATAGCTGAAGCCGGGAGACCAGCAGTGAGAGTTACAGTAGTCCAATCTGGAGGGTACAAGAGCTTGGACCAGGATTTGAGTGGAATAAGTAGTAAGAAAAGGACAAATTGCTTGATTGTGTTCACTGTTAAATAAAAGCAAAATCCTACAAGTTAAAAAAATGTGGTAGATGTTGCAAAGAAAGAAGCGACAAGTGTGCGTCAGGGAGGAGATGTGCTGAGAGAAGGAGAGGGAGGGGTCAAGAATAACACCTAGGTTTTTAGCAGTAGGAGAGCACTAACGAGAGATCGAGTCAAGGGAGACCGAGATAGAGAGGTCAGGAGTGAGAAACAGCCAGCTTTGTGAGTAGGAGGTGAGGGGAAGAGTTGGAGTGAAAGAATCAAGAGGAGGGAGAAAGCCAGCAGAATGAATCGATTTGGAGGGATGAATGTTAAAACTGTTAAAAACAAAATGACAGGAATAGAGGTGGTGATAGAAGAGAGGAAAAAGTCAAGCACATCATGGAAGTGAGCAGGGCACCAGGGGCGGTAGAGAACAATAAGAATCAGATGACAGGAGGTGTAATTCAACAGCGTGAAACTCAAAGGTGCTGACAGAGGAATCCAGTTCCCCTGCCTTGTCCTGAGGAGCAGAGTGAGAGAGTACAGAGAGAGAGAGAGCAGCTGGGTAGCAGAGAGTGAGAGAGGACACAGAGAGAGAGAGCAGCTGGGTAGCAGAGAGTGAGAGAGGACACAGAGAGAGCAGCTGGGTAGCAGAGGTGAGACAGGAGACAGAAAGAGGAGAGAGCAGCTGGGTGCAGAGAGAGAGAGAGACACAGAGAGAGAGCAGCTGGGTAGCAGAGTGAGAGAGGACACAGAAAGAGGAGAGAGCAGCTGGGTAGCAGAGAGTGAGAGAGGACACAGAGAGAGGAGAGAGCAGCTGGGTAGCAGAGAGTGAGAGAGGACACAGAGAGAGGAGAGAGCAGCTGGGTAGCAGAGAGTGAGAGAGACACAGAGAGGAGAGAGCAGCTGGGTAGCAGAGAGTGAAAGAGGACAGAGAGAGGAGAGAGCAGCTGGGTAGCAGAGAGTGAGAGATGACACAGACAGAGGAGAGAGCAGCTGGGTAGCAGTGTTCTCAGGGGTGATCCATGTTTCTGTAAGGGTCAGAAAGTCAAGGGAGAGAGAGAGATGAGAGGTGTAGGCAGATATGAAGTCAGCCTTGTTTCAGGTTGACTGGCAGTTCCAGAGAGGGAGCAGGAGGAAGAGGCAGAGGATGGGGGCTGGGGTAGAGATCAGGTTGGAAGTGTTAGTGAAGTGCAAAGAATAGAGGTAGGAAAGAGCCTGCATTTTGGGACGAGAAAAACAGAGGATTTACTGAATGCCTTTAAGTAGGGCGCTTGATCATACTTGTAATCACATCTGACAATCTAAAGCAGTTAACAAACAATTGGCCCGGAAGTCTAATCTAACAGTAAGTTTAGACGGCTGTGCTGTACAGTTATTTGGTTGTTGATGTTACTGCTGTGAACCCTTTATAGGTAACGTGCTGCTAGGTTAGACTTCCAAGACAGCTGTTTGTTAACTGCTGTAGATTGTCACGTGTGCATCTGAGACCTGTTGATTGCAAATGTAACTGGGGTGCTTACCAGGTATGTTGTATTATTTGTGGGTTGTATTATCATTTATTTTAATTCTTGCCAAGTTTAAACTTCTGAACTATTAAGTTATTTGACTGTTTCCTGCAACAGTTGTGATGGTGACCAAATGTGTGCGACTTTGTGTAAAAATGTTGCTTAAAATGAACAGTTGCATCCAAGAAATTGAAAGCAACTGTTGAAGGTGAAAGCAGAAGACAATACTTAGGACCGTAGTTAGGAAGTGTACTGCTGAGAAAAAAAAAATAAACGTGTAGAAATTTAAATGAAATGGACTGCACCTTACTTGATTGCAGTAGAAAACAAAACTGCCATTCATTAAATTTAGCTTTCAGATTGTGCTACTGAAAATCTCTCAAACATATGACAATGTGCTTGCTGTGGTGTATTTAATCTATATTACATTGTCAGTGTAAAAAAAACAAGTTTGAAAAACACAACAGTCGTTTAAAGGGGTGATATCAAACACAAAAGTCCAAGTTAGGAGAAGCAATTAGGCCAATCTTGTCAAGCATCAAGCAAATAGACACAATTGGAAAGGTGCTGGGGCCCAACACTCACACAACTGTTGCTTCTAACTTGGCTTATTTTATTGATCGCTCCACTTGTAAAAATAATGTGCAAAAAATAATGTAATTGTATGTAAAAAATAATAATAATAATGTGATATCTTATAACAATTTTAAGTCGCCCTGGCTAAGGGCGTCTGCTAAGAAATAAATAATAATAATAATAATAATAATAATAATTTCTTCTCTAACTTGACTTTTGTGTTTGATATCACCCCTAAATGGCTGTTGCGTTTTTTCTAACTTGTTTTTACATTGACAATGTTTTTGTTATAGATATCACTTCTTTTTTACTTCAACAGATAATGAATAAAGCGAGGGAAAGATATTCGAGAATGTGTATGGTAGACAGACAGACATGCAGACAAACAGACAGGCAGGCAGGCAGACAGACAGACAGACAGACAGACAGACAGGCTGGCAAGCCACGAGAGTAATAAGTGAAGTAAAATAACAGTAATGAAAAAAGATTTGAAAGTAAGATAGTGGTATAGAAGGGACTTTTGACAGTGTTGTAAGTGTAAAGATTTTTATTATTTTGGTTGCAAATGTACATCCATCAGTGGTAAAAACAATGTATATTTTGGTAACTTGATTTTTACACAGGTACAAAAGTAAAATGTTATGAATGGTTAAAAAAGTACGTATGAATGTCAGTGCTAAAGAGCAGTATACAAAGAGATTATAATGCTTGAAACAAAACAGTATTCTCCATGATATAGTGGAGTTATGAACATAGCCCAATAGAAGTCATTTGTAAAGCATTAGATCTCTTCATAAAAGGCCATATACATGTCCTTTGCATTTCTTGGCCATGATTTGACTTCAATGAGTGTGTCATTTGCATGCACCCATTTTCCAGTAGCACCCACTGCAAGAACAGACACATAGTGTCCTGAATCAACACCCTGTCCCTGGTGTATGATAATGGAAGATAATTGGTAATTCCTGTCATCCACATTAATTTTACTCTTATGCACAGCAGTAAACTTGGCATCATGTCGCTTTGTAACAGTTCCATCTGGTTTGGTTTCCCAAAACATAAGTTGGACTGCAATCATTCTTCCTGCTGATTGAATAAGTTGACGTTTCATGATTGGAGAAGTGTTGCATTGCCTACATTTGCTACCAGGAATCATTGCCCATTTGTTATTTCTATGAATGAGTTCTTCCAAACACATAAAATCTGTCCCAGCAGGTATATGTAGAGGGTAAACATGCAACACCTCTCGGTTTGATGAGCGGTACCTACATTTAGTACATAGAATGTCATGACTTATGGTGACTGAAACCATGCGAGATACTTCAGGACAAATGTGAGACAATTTGGTGAGAAACTCTGCAACATCTTGTTGCCCCCTCTATTGAAGGGTTCTCCTAAAAAGTGACATATGTCCACAGTAGTTAAAGATGCAGTGGGTGGCAAGTGGTCATAATTGCGAACAAAGTTTCTGATAGGCTCATGCTGGCTGTGTTTTAATGAATCCTTCAGGGGTTGCAAGTGAAGAAGGCACTGCAATGTTGCATTTGCATAGCATGAGGTGAAATTCGGATTGCTCAAGCCTCTGAATGGATGTGTAACTGCAAGTGTTCTCTTAGAAGATTGAGGCTTTTGCTGTTCCTGGACATGAGTGATGGATTGGTGAATGAAATGCACACGGTCTTTTACCTTTTGTCCCTTGTGTGTGTTGGTCTCCTTCATGCTTATCAACGTAGGGCAATAAATCCCTCTGAGCCTATTGTATTCTACAACTGCAGTTTGAAGTGCCTTAATGCAGGTGGGGTCAAAGTTGATAAGGTGGACACCACTTAAGGATGTAACTCTGGAAAGTGCAACAAAACTTTGTCCACAGGAAAAAATGGAGTTACCAAGATCCATCATAACTGTATTTAGAGTCATCCCCTGGCATTTGTGAATGGTGATTGCATGAGCACCAATGACTGGGAACTGCTCTCGAACAATGTAGACTCTGTCCATGATTTCAAACTTTGAGCGCATGCGTTCAAAGGTATGGGTGACTCCATTGTTAAATTTGATGGTTATGGTTTTGACCATACTTGTGTTTTCCAGATGGTAGGAAACAGCTTGAAGCTTCCCTATTGCCCCATTGATGAGACCAGTGGCAATGTCAATGTTCTTCTTGAAGCATCAGTTTGCATCCTATTTTGACTTCATATGATAGTTTCCAGTCCAGCTGCCCGACTGCAGTCAGCCTTGCAGGCGTTCATTTTTTTCAGCACATTTCTTCGGAAGTTATGAGGGCAGTCCACAGTGTCAATTGCCATAAGATGAATGTCCTCTCCTGGCATACTATCAAGTATGACAGTCTGGATCTGGTTACAGGCATCTACAGTAGGCATGATGCAGGTTGAGTTTGGATCTTTGGCATCTAAGTCTTTCATGTGTTTGATAATTTGTTTTTTGTAACTGGAAAGATCGCCTCTTTCCATAGGTATCAAGTGTGAAGTCAACAATCTGTGATCAGCTTGGTTGGTGGCTCCAAGTCGGGCACGATTAAGGAGGTTTTCAAAAGTCCTGTCCTGCTTCTGGCGCATATTGATTGTGAGTTCATCATATGCAAATAAATTCCACAGATCCACAGATCCCATGGAGCCAGTCAGTTTGTGCAATTCCTCTTGAGTAACTGGCACATAAGGTGGATTCTCATGCACAGGTGGAAGCTGTAACAAATCCCCCAGAAGTAAGATGTTGATTTTTCCAAACCAGCCATCATCTGTGTTAGCAGTCTGGAAAATCTCACACAGACGAAGATGGATGTACAATAAAGTGACATTGGTAATCATGGACACCTCATCAATAATGAGGAGGGTCACGTCTCGCATGTCTGTACGAAGGCACTGCAGTACCTCATCAGAGAGGTTACGATACACTGGTGTTTTTCCATGCTCCACTGGAAGCAATAGTAGTCTGTGAATGGTCATCCCATTGATATTGTGAGCTGCAACTCCAGTGGGTGCTGTGATTGCCACTTTTTCCCAGGCTCTGTCTCACCCATGCTGCGACAGTTTGAATGAGAAAAGTCTTCCCTGTGCCTCCAGTGCCACTCACAAACATGCGGAGGATGGAGGCGTTTGTTTCAGTTTGTTGTTGCAAAGTTTTGGCAATGTGGTCAAACACTCTCTGCTGATCTTTATTAAGGCGCGTGAGCATGTCTTGTACATTCTGTAGAAGAGGTAGTGCCGCCACATCCCTGAATTCAGCCACTGCCTCTGCGGCCTGCAGAGGAGCAAAGCAAACTGGATTTTCAGGTTCTTCTGTTTGAAGGTCATTGTCCTCTTCAGCCTCTATTTCCTTTTTTTTTTCTACTAGCCGAGTTACCTCCTCATCAGCTGCAGCTATTTGTTGTAGTTGGTCATGATATCTATGGCTTTTTGCAGGTTATCCTTACATGCACGGAAGGCTTCCACATAGGAATGACACCCTTCAGAAAGAAGGTCTCTTCTGTCTTTCCATGGCTTGAAAAGTAGGAGGATAGCATAGAAGTAGTCCTCTGGGCAGTCTTGTACACTGTAATGGTAATGATTGATTAGGTAGGGATGCGTCTTTTTTTGATGTACCCAAAGGGAAAACATGTAACAAGGGATGTTTTCATTTTTGGGCTTCTCTGTCACCACATCATGCCATGCAATGAAATCATAGAGGCTCATGTCTTGCAGAGCCTCCGGACGTTTTGGGTAGTAGGAGTCAATCCAGGAAGGGAAGTAGATGTCAGTTGAGTCAGGATTTTCTTTTTTGCTAGCATGTCAATGTGTTCTTTGGATTTCAGCCCGGCTAGATACCTTGATACATCAATCCACTTGATGGTTGTCTGCGGATCTGTGCCATAGAGAGGTGTAAGCCTAGGAGGTTGTCTGCTGCTTCAAGTGCACCACATTCTCTGTTGGACAAACTGCGGAGTGCAACATTCCACAGTCTGCTGGTCAGAGACTTGTTTGAGTTGATGTCATTCATGATGCTAAAGGGGTAACTCTTCTCAGGTTTGGAGAGGTATTTTGTAATGCAGCGGTTGAGGGCTGTAGATTGTTCGCCAATGAACTGGATATCCATATTGCCTTCCCAAGCTAGCAAAATGGCTGGATTGTAATCATTGATTCTGACTTCTGTACTACTCCGTGGGAGATCATAGAGGCTTCCGTGAGGTTTGACTGCTTTCCGTCCAGCAATGGCCTCAGCCACATCTCGGATTACCACCATGGTTTGTTCTTTTCTGGGAAATCCAAAGCGACAAACTGTCACCATCTTGTTTTGGGTTTTCTTGGATCTTAGACAGTACTTGTTGCATTTATGTTGCTGCCATTTCAAGACCCGGTCTCTGAGTACAGGTGCTATCAAGTCATTTGGAATGGCACAGGTGACATGTTCATGAATATACTTTGCAATTTGTGAGTTGGGGGAAACACCAATAAGTGGTGCGTCTTCCACCCAAAGAAGCATGTGGAAGTGCTGCATTCCACGACCCTGGTACTCTCTGCACCAAAAGTAATGTGTAACTTTCCCCAGAGGACCATTTGGAGATGTGATAAAATTCAAGATTGCAAGAAACTTGTTGTGCATGAACCGAGATGCACTGACAGGATCTCGTGCAACAAGTTCACTGATAGGTAAGTTTGCAAAGCCTGGTCCATTCACCTCCTTTATGTATTGTCCCAGGTCAGTCCAGGTCCATTCTGCAGGACTCAGTGTGACAAACCATGTTGCTGCTCCGTATGCTTGAGTCATAGCATCCACATCATTTCTTGGTTTTACGCCAGTATAGTGGAGTGTTCTTTAAACGGGAGTAAATGGTGGTAAGATCAGATTCAAGGTTGTCATTTGACACCTGTTGCAACCACCGTGCTGCAGTCATATCGTTCCTGGGGATGGTGCATCTTCAGCTTGTGGTAAAACCTCCGTTAATCTGGCGAAGATTGGCCTCATGCTGCAGGTGAAAGATATACTGTTGATTGAGCCTGAATTGTGCGTGGCATGACTGAAGGCGAGCTTTGACAAACTCTGTTGGATTCAAACGGGGCATCCGTTCAGCATGCATTCCATGAATTCCATGAGTGTACAGGTCTGGGAAACACAGGAGGTCTAGTTTTTTCTCCCAGTCTTCCAGAGCGTCATTCTGTATGTGAAGCATTTGGTAAAGAGCAGTCGCTGTGCCTTTTTTCTTTCACTGTGTATGGGATGTATTGTGTAATTGCGGTAAATGACAGCCTCTTCCTCCGGTTCAACCTTACATAATAAAGGTTCTTTGGGGTGAGGTTGTTCTTTGGTTGTTGCTTTGACAGTGATTTCATCTTCACCTTGGTCTTCATTGTCAGAATGACATTGAAATACATTCAAGTTATGATTAGAAAGCAAGTTAACAGAGTTTTGTGGCAAGCTGATGTCTTTGTAAAAAGGACTGATTTCCTTCAACTTCTGTAAAGCATTATACACTTTATTGAGATCCACAATGTCTTCCAAAACAGTTTTGGATTTTGTTGGTGCACCGCATACCAGGATGTGGAGTTCCATGTCATCTGGCAAGGCTTGGTTTTGCCGGGGGCAGTTTGCTCAGTGTTTCCTGAAGAGGCAATGGCAGGTGAATGGTTCGGCCATGCATTTTCTGAACTCTCTGTTGGTGAGGCAACCTCTTGCTACTGGAAACTGGAGATATTCTTGAGACAGCTTGAAACGCTTCCGTTGAATAAGAATTTTTCATAATCATTGAGGCATGAAATTTCAGGAGGGATCCTGGGGACGCCATTTGGTTGAGGACACATCGGGTGGCAGTTTGTTGGTGCGAAACTTTTGCAGGCAGTAGTGGCAGACATACTGTGCTGGTATGTTGGTTCTATCTAAGTAAACCATGAGATTCAGCCACTTGTCATTGTCTGGTGTTGTTTGCATGGTAGCTATTTGAACACATTCTCTTCTGTGGCACAGCTTGTCACAAGAAGCACAAGCGTGTTTTGGTGTATCAGCGGAGAGTTGTGTGTAAGTCAGAAATTGTGCATGATATTTTGTGAGAATGGATGCGTCACTCAGTAAAAACTCTGGATGTTCCTGGGGATGCACGTCCGGTGTGTTCAAGTAAGGTTTGCACAGTTCTGTCATAGTGTGCTCATCACCATCTTCCAAGGCTTTTTGCAAAGATGTTATTTGGCGGTACACTGTAACCACAGAATAAATGTTATGTACAAGTTTTCTTACACGTGGAAAATGGCAGCCAAGGGTACGGAGGTAACGGAGTGACGATTTACAAGTGCTCCTAGACATGTAGCAGCTAATGGGATGACCAGCTTTGTTGGATGAGTGAAAAGCCTCATTTGCACAGTCATCAAATGTGTCCATAAATGTAAAAGCATGTTTTGGGTCCTCTGAAACAATGCTCTCAAGATGTCCAGTACACATGGAACAAGAGCAGTGCTTAAGTCAATTTGACAGATGTTTTATGGCACTGCCATTTGTGTGTGCTTTGATTTTCCTTTGGTTGCCCGTGTTCTTCACTGTTGTCTTCCTGTGACAGTGGCTGGGGCTGAGCATGTTTTTTGTCCTTTTTCAGTGGCACATCTGGGAAAATGTGACATTGGCCTTTTTTCATCAATGGGAATGCATGATAGAACAGTGCTATTATATGTGCCTTCCCAAAAGTAGGCCTCAGTGTGTGATGTGTGTTGACTTGGGCCACATATCAGCTCTGCTTGTTGGGAGACATTATCCTGTGCTTGTATTTGTTTAAGAAAGACACATGTACTGCTTTGCAGTGCAGTAAACTAACGTTATAGGTTGTTCTGCATTTTCAAAGAGACCTTGATGGAAAGGTCAACAAGATATGTTGCTGTCATGAGTTTTGAAGCATGACTCCTGCCTTTTAAGCTTTTCACAAGTCGTGTGATGTGGTATTGTTTTTGGCGTTGGAGTCTTAAAATGTTTTTCCTTTTGTATGTGCTTACTAATTGTTTCACTTTGTAGCAAATGTTTTTTTTGTTTAGGTTCTGATGGTATAGTCTTTTCTTTGCAGTTGTTTGTAAAGCAGGATTTTCAGCATGCTTTGACTTTTCACTGTTTCTTTTTGGTTCTGCGTGGTGTTTGTAGGTTTCGCACTCACGAAGTCGCTTCGGCTTCGGGTCGTGTTTGTAGGATTCTTCGCTCCCGAAGTCGCTTTGCCGCTGCGTTTTGATGGTAACGTTCCCGCTGTTGAAGTCGCTTTGCCTCTGAGTTTTGTTGGTAACGTTCCCGCTGTTGAAGTCGCTTTGCCTCTGAGTTTTGTTGGTAACGTTCCCGCTGTTGAAGTCGTTTTGCCTCTAAGTTTTTATGGTATCTTCATCTCGAGTCTCTCTTTGACTCTGGGTTTTTATGGTAGCTTCGGCCCTCGAAGTCTCTTTGCTTCTAATCAAGCTGTTCTTTTTTTG
Source organism: Huso huso (assembly GCA_036884735.1). NCBI lineage: Eukaryota > Metazoa > Chordata > Actinopteri > Acipenseriformes > Acipenseridae > Huso > Huso huso. Next base: position 16,976 of record JAHFZB010000123.1, read on the forward strand.
CCTTTGTGTTTGGATATGTGGGTCCTGATGGTTGGGATGTAATTGTTTTCGTTTTGGTTCTGGGTTATTTTGGCAATGTTCCTGCAATTGTTGGTTTTGGGTCTGGCTGTGGTTTGTAAATTCCTTGCTGTTCTGTTTTAAACATTGGGGCATGACTGGTGTGGTGTTGTACTGGAGCATGATTGGTGTTGTTCTGGAATAGAAAGTTCTGCGGCTCTGGTTCTTGATAAAGTTGTGCTGTCTGCTGTTGTGTTTTGTGCTGTGTCTCCAATAATCCGAATCTGGCTGTTAAATGAATAAATGAGACGAACTGTTCTGTTGTTGAGTTTGTCTGTTTAGTTGTTGGTCCCAATGACGTTGTTCCTGCGGCCTGTGGTTCATTGCGATGCTGATCCTGCTGGAATGTGTTACAGACAGTTGTGCAATGGTATTCCTGAATGGGTGGATTCCGTTCTGTATATGTTATATTGACAGATGCACGATAATAACACTCAACGGGCTATGATTGGCCAGGAGATGCTACATGGACAGTTGTGCGATAGTAACTCTCAATGTGCTGTGATCGGTCTGGAGATTGCTGAAATTGTGGTTGTGTCTCTGTCTGTGGTTTATTATCCTTTTGGTGGTTCAAGTGGTATTCACGTCATTGTCTTTGTTGTTTTGTGGTGAAAGACATGATGGTTCTAGTATTTCAGGCTGGCTATAAGCCCCTGTAGGAAAGAAACTAGAATTATTAATATTGTATCCATAAGCATAATGCGATACAAACAGACATGGGGTCAAATGCATTTACATTTAAATGTAAATGACTGCATGTATTTGAAAATTGGAATTTGCTCAATGCAAATACAAATATCATATATGTACAACCAAACTAAATATAAAATGCAAATATGCCACAAATGCTAAATGCATTTCAAATACTTTGGCATACACCATTTGTTAACTGAGCAATTTATTATCATGAATTTGGCTCAGGCTTTTACCAAGGTGACATAGGAGGAGTACATTTAATATAATGGCAATAAAAACACAGTAGTCACGTAGTTAATAGTAATTTCCAGGTATGTACCAAAATCAGAAGCATGTTACGTAAAACAGTGTTTCTCAATCTTGGTGCTGGACTCTCTAATGAGTTATAAGCAAGTTTTGCATTTGACCTATTGGACCGGTCAGAGCTGAAATTTGATTGGCTTGTGGCGGCCATGTTTTTTAATGCAGTGACTCGCCTTGAACAAATTTAAAACATGACCTTTGCATGAATATGTGTGCTAATTTACATGCCAATCAGCCTAACAGTTTTGGAGAAGAAGATCTTTGAATATTTTTGGCCAATCCAATACGGCTGCCAAACCAGTCTACCAAGTGACCTCTCCTGAACAAACCTTATTCTAGGCAATAAGGGCACTCTGCACAGCAAGTTTCAGATCTCTACCTTCAGCCGTTTTTGACAAGATGACATTTGAAAAATGTTCAAATTTGTCACAAAATCCAGAGAAAAACAACTCAAAGAATCAATCAAACAGAAATATTGAAACACAGAGAGTACAGTGTAAGCAAGCAATCAGTAAAAAAGTAGGTGAGCGACCTTCATGCATTTGGGTAAAATGTCTTCTAATTACACAAACAGCGTAATGCATTAACAATACATAGTTAATGGCGACAATAATGCAGATTTGTAATTAGTGCAAAATGAGCAAAATGCCTTGCTGGTAAAATGGTCTTGTTTATAGCAACATAACCTAGCAATAGCACAATAAAATGAAACACAGTAAATAGTGAGGAATAGATTTATTAACTTACCGTCTGGTATGTTGCTGGTCGACATGCAATTGGCAAAATGCAGAAAATCCTGTGTCAATACAATTCATACAATTACTTCATCAATCCAACAAAGAAATGTGTAATCTCCAGCTTGCAGTGAAGAAGTCATAGAAGTTCACTTTCTTCAAACTTTCCCACAATGTTGTTTTCATAACAAACCCAACAAAACATGACAGCAGGCATGATAGGTGTTTTCAAGAATATGTTTCTCAGAGCCAAACGCTAAACTGATTCCTCTGGGGCTATATGATGAATTGAAATATATATTATCACTAAGCCTATAAACTAGGTGTTTAACTTTAGGGCTGTAAATCTACGTTTAATTGACTACATGTTTAAACCCATTGTTAATCCGGTCATTTAACCTTTTAAAAAGGCCATAAATGTAATGTTTCACTCATTTCATGTTTTTTATTTTTAACCTCGGTTTGTTATTCAAAAGCACGCACCATACAGATCCACTTAAAGACAAACAATGGTAAAAATAAAAGCATAAAGGAGGACTGTAAATCAGCACTAAAATGTAATTTAATTGCATAAAAAAAACATTCATAGTCGATTTTACAATGTACCATTTCTCCAGAAGCTCTATAAAAAGCGTGTGTATCCAACATCGAAAAAACATTAAAAAAACAACTCTATTTAAATTAAACTTAAAACACAGTGACAAGACTACATTTTTAGTTTCATTCACTTGTATATTGTTGGCAGGAAACAAAACATGTCCAGAACCAAAAACCTTATTTTTTTTTTTCATTAAAAATCAAAGCCGTTGTCTGATACAATACTAGTTCCCAGCATCCCTCCCCTTCACAATGGCGCTTGTGCATTCATGTGAAAAAATAAAGACTTTTCCAACATTCCTCTCCCGGCTTCTTGGTTCAGCTCACTTGAATAATTAAAAGCTGTTCTGTAATTGCAGATGTCCTGTTGACCACACACAATAAAATATGGACACAATAAAAAGGTGTAAGTACTTTGTAACAGACATCTTATTCGCCATTCTTTTTATAAATAAATAAATAGTAGCTACATGTTTTTCTTTTCCACTGTGTTACAGTGTTTGACTGTGGCGTGAATGGAGCCGTGAGGTGCCTTAATCACACAGGCTATTCACTTTACTGAAATAATGTACAGTACTAAGACTAGGGCCCGATGGAATCTGTGTTATTTTGTTCTGATTCCCTTTTTTCTGATTTCCGTTTTTTACCATTTAAAAAAAAATGTAATTACGTTTATTTAAATGGACTTATGCACACCAAGAGGCAAGGTGAACAACACAAAACCATAAACCGACAGGCTTCTACTTTTTCCATTTGGTTTGGCGTTAAGTCTTCATTGGATTAAGTATTGTTTTATCTACTTGTATTGAAAAATAGTATTGTTAACTTTAAAAACGGGTTGTATTTTTTTAGTGCAGTGTGGGGCGCTTCAAAGCAAACAGATAGGCGTGTTTCATAACTTTTAGTTTTGAACTTGATAAATTCTATATTACTGCTATGCCCATGGTTTCACTACCATAAATCTTCTCTGTGTGAACATTGGGATCGTACTCTTCAAAGTGACGGCTGTAATAGCAGTCTGTGTGAGGAGTAGCCTACTTTTTGTGTTGTATTACAGGCGTTAAAAATAGTCTGCAACGTTGTCTAATTGTTTAAGTCCTTAAAAAGGTTTCTATTTATTTTCCACGATTGCATTTATTTAACACACTCGAACGGTGAATTATTTTCACTGATTCAGCCCTTCTCGTTGTTTATCCCTTACAGAATACCGTCTCATTTATAACCCAGCTACCCATTCCCCCACTTTTGAAACCAAAGTTACGCCACTGCCTGTACTGACCATTAGTTTCACATTTTCCCTTCAAATATGTAAATCTCAAGCTTAATGCTATCTGCCAAATGCATTTTTTCGTACAGCACTTAATTCCGCGTTAATATTCTTTTGATTCCATAATTCCGTCCGTTCTCTCGTTAACACGGATTCCATAGAGCCCTATAAGACCTGAAAAAAGGCAATGCGATGGAGATACACAACAACGCGGGAAGCTGGTCTGTAGTAACAATTAATCATAATAGCTGTCTGTGTTATATGCTGTCAGATCAGGAACAGTTACATGCAGGGTGCAGTGTGTCTGTGTTACATGCAGGGGTGCAGTGTGTCTGTGTTACATGCAGGGTGTAGTGCTGTCTGTGTTACATGCAGGGTGCAGTGTGTCTGTGTTACATGCAGGGTGTAGAGCTGTCTGTTACATGCAGGGTGTAGAGCTGTCTGTGTTACATGCAGGGGTGCAGAGCTGTCTGTGTTACATGCAGGGGTGCAGTGTCTCTGTGTTACATGCAGGGTGTAGAGCTGCCTGTGTTACATGCAGGGTGTAGAGCTGCCTGTGTTACATGCAGGGTGTAGAGCTGCCTGTGTTACATGCAGGGTGTAGAGCTGCCTGTGTTACATGCAGGTTGTAGAGCAGTCTGTGTTACATGCAGGGGTGCAGTGTGTCTGTTACATGCAGGAGTGCAGTGTGTCTGTGTTACATGCAGGGGTGCAGTGTGTCTGTGTTACATGCAGGGGTGCAGTGTGTCTGTGTTACATGCAGAGGTGCATTGTGTCTGTGTTACATGCAGGGGTGCAGTGTGTCTGTGTTACATGCAGGGGTGCAGTGTGTCTGTGTTACATGCAGGGGTGCAGAGCTGTCTGTGTTTGACGGCTATAGAGATGGTAATGTTACAGTACCCACTTACATTGACACACACCATATGTTTGTAAACATATGGTGTGTGTCATTTCCATGAAATTTACATGAAAGCTGAGATAAAGACTGAATTGAATATTTGGGCATTATATATATATATATATATATATATATATATATATATATATATATAGGGTGACCACATTTTCAAAGCTTGAAGCCGGGACATATTATAAACTAATTGAGAAAACCATAAAACAAATTAAAGCATTAAAAATTGGCTATTTAGTGGTTATTTAAATAGCCATCCTCTCGTTCTTGGTATTTTTTTAAGCAGCAGCTAATTTCAGTGCAGTTCCGGGTGTATCATGTGTGGCTAATTAGTTTAATTTGGCATATTGCTTTATATAAGTATTGCTACTTCTGTATATTATTATTATTATTATTATTATTATTATTACTACACATACTGCAGATGGATGTTAAAAATGCATAGATTAACCATTCAGCAGAATGAGGCAACAAACAAGTGAGTGGAGACATGAAGTTGCTGTTTCATGTCACTTCAGTGTTGAGCAAGTTGTTGTATTTGAAGCAGTTGAATATGATGACACCCATCCTGCTCCTGAAGTGGCTCCAGCAATAGGATTTGGCTCCGAAAGCAAACAGTTTGTCTTAAGCCTGGTCTATATAATATTCATTAATGTATTTCATGTTTTTAACATTTAGTCATTAGGAATTTACATCGCAGCATGTAGAATTCCCTGCGCATGAACTGATAAAGAAATGATGGTTTACATTAGTGCTGCCATATATGATTATTAATGCTCACTTCTGATTGATCCGTTCCTCATTGTAAACAAAAACTAAATCTTACAAAAATAATCCATGTTTCAGTGTTTCACATCTTATGAATCAGACTCTTTTTAAATAAGTTACATATTTACGTATTGTCATTTTACTAACTTTTAAAAGGCAATCTGGGTCTGAGTAATTGGAGTACCTGAAAAATAACACATTTACTGCAGATATTATGATAAACATTACAGATTTAAAGCTATAGAAATAATGCAAACCATTATTTATTTATTTAATTTGGGTTTGCCACGAACACAAGTTAGAAGGGCTCAGTTTGTATACATACAAATTTAAATATTCCAGTTCAGTTCATACTGCTCGGTCCTTTACTTGAACACATTACAATTCATAGCAATATAGAGTTAATATAACTATGACGATAGTAACATGGGTTAGTCATACATTTCAGTGTTAATAAGTTCTGTTGATACCTTCTACCTTGTTTTTAAATTGCTCACGTGTTTAAATGGTAAAAGCTGAAATATGTTTTTCGAATCTGTCTTTTTGTACATTTAACATATTTTGGTCAGATGACAATAGACAATTAAAAATAAATGAAGGAATTGGTATGATCTGCAACAATACACCCGATGTTTAACGTTTTAATTATGATTGTGTTATTATATAGTTATTTTAACGGCTTCAGAGTTGCTACAGCTTCAATGAATTGAAGACAAAGTCCCAGTTTTTTCCGTGTGTAAATCTGGTAGCCCTGCTTGACACACAGCACATTGCGATCGTGTAAGAAAGCAGCGGTCATTGTGTTGTTATTATTATTAACCACGCCGATGCACGTACAGTACAGGAGGACACCTGACAGTTCAGCACAATGCAGTTCATAACGGGACGGCACAGAGCGGTACAAACTGCAATTCAAATCTCCTGCAGTACTACAGACGGGCCGCCGATAATCATCTCTGATTAACCCAACATGAATATAAATACGATCTCAGTGTGTTTCAAAGAGAGTCTGATAAGCAGGTTTAATAATATGAATGTGCCTGTGTCTGATCGAGTCTTGCATCAAACTCGCATTCCTCTGTAATATAAACACATTACACCCCCCCGTACTACACACGGGGTTTCCAGCGGGTGTTGTGAATTCAATTTCAATAACTCACCGCTTTCTCTCTCTCTCTCTCTCTCTCTCTCTCTCTCTCTCTATCTTCTATTCCTTCTGTTTTCTCGTGTCTTTTTCCTCCAAGGAGCCCAAACAATGGAACTTCCGGTTCGACTGGTGCGCGGATCTAAAGATTCCTCCCATTGGGTGAAACAAGGGCCGACATGTTGTTCAGTACCGGTTTGTTTAACCAATTCCTCGAGTAAAAAAAGACTCATTTGTACACATGGTGTTAAAACTGAAACGCTAAAGTAATCTCACTTGGGGCTCAAACCAGGGACAACTTCCAGTAAAAGACGTATAAACCGCAGTGAACAAAATGAAACTTGCAGGGCAGCAGTGTGGAGTAGTGGTTAGGGCTCTAGACTCTTGACTGGAGGATCGTGGGTTCAATCCCAGGATGGGGGCCACTGCTGCTGTACCCTTGAGCAAGGTACTTTACCTAGATTGCTCCATTAAAAACCCAACTGTATAAATGGGTAATTGTATAAAAAAAAAAAAAATAATGTGATATCTGTATAATGTGAAATAATGTATAATGTGATATCTTGTAACAATTGTAAGTCGCTCTGGATAAGGGTGTCTGCTAAGAAATAAATAATAATAATAATTCATAACAACAAACATATTTGACACATATAAATCTACACACTTTTTGTGATGCTAGAACAAGGTATATATATATATATATATATATATATATATATATATATATATATATATATATATATAAGGAGTGTTGATAATTTCACCCTAAACTTGCATACTGAAATTAGCATGTCAAAGCAAGAAGGAATCTAATAAGTAGATTATGCCTGTGTAATCACAACTCAGAGGCAGGCAGACCTATGGCATCACACATGGGACTACAGAAACTGGCAAGGGATTCTGGGAATTATAGTTTGTTTGCATTATCACTGTTATGCGACTGAACACTAACGACTGTATTAGATTTATTTTTTAATTTTACATCTAAGGTGATTAATAAAAACTACACCAAGTTAAAAAATGTAACACACACACACACACACACATATATATATATATATATATATATATATATATATATATATATAAAATTTTTTTTTGCATGTGTTTGGAGTTACCTGAAAGAAATTAAAGCATCAAATCCCGGCTCAGCCACTGACTCATTGTGTGACCCTGAGCAAGTCACTTAACCTCCTTGTGCTCCGTCTTTCGGGTGAGACGTAATTGTAAGTGACTCTGCAGCTGATGCATAGTTCACACACCCGAGTCTCTGTAAGTCGCCTTGGATAAAGGCGTCTGCTAAATAAACAAATAATAATAAATAATAATAATGCTCCAGCATTGGTTCAGTAGAGTAAGAGATCACATAGGTGTTGTCCAATACATGGCTCTGAAAAGCACAGAAGCATCTTAGGAGGAAAGCTTTAAAATGAGAAAGATTTAGAAGATGAACTTCTACATACCTTGTAATATCCACCATCAGCTCCCACAGGAATTTTTACAGTGATTAGCTGGGGACCGACATCCAGTTTATAATCTCTATTATGAATCGCTGCAGGGTCAAGCTTTATGCCATCAACTCCCATTTGAACATCAAGGGTAGTAATTTGTGGTGTCGGAACAAGAGGAGGTAGAACACGGGGAACATTCCATGTAATCATCTGTTCTGTGAAGGCTGTTCCATCTGACAGAAAGGAACACCATAGACTTGGTATAGAAAATTCATACTTCAACCTAGAATAGTTCTTGAGCACCGTTGCAGTCCATAAGCTTACTCACCAGTAGGACATGTAACTGCAGTGTCCACCATCATGACCATCTATCTTTGCTTATAAAAGGTGGTTGATCTTAGCACAGCCATTGGTACAGTTTGGATCTGTTGGAGGAGGAGGGGGAACTTTTACTAAAACAAAAACAAGACTGTAGTCTACCTTCATAGTCTGGATATACTCTACTAGAGAACAATGAAGCCTAGACTACTTACCCCCTGAGGCTGGCTTTCTGTGGAGTTGTATGCAGCTCTGACCAGAATTCGAGTTGGTGTAGTGTTTATGCCATAGCCATTTGTCATGGCCTGAGCAACAGTCATAGCCGTCTTTCTATTTGCTGGGAGATGGAACATAATTTGCTAGATGCTATTGTAAGCAGCAGTTGCCTAGCAGGAGAAAATCTCATTAGAATTGAGGGATACTTTGAGTTCAAACTCCCTGTCTAAAGGATTTGTCATAGCAGATGGCATGTTTAATAAACATGAACTAAAACTGTAGGGTGAACGTTTATCAATGTAGCACCTAGCGGAGCTCCATTCACTGTCATAACGTTTCTCTTTGGGAGGGGTTTTCGTCTCAGGGGTTTCCTGGAGGAGCTCCATTCACTGTCACACCATTTCTCTTTGGGAATCTGTTGCCTAACTATAAATGCTTTCATATTTTTTGTGTCTCTGTCAGTTCTGGCACACTACTACAAGGAGGCTGAGCTTTAGGTGAATCTCCCCAGAGAAGCCCTCTGGTCCTGCCGTTGACGATGTACACACCCAGGCCTTGACAGAGCTGCAGGAACTGTTTCCCACTCTGATCCCCCACACTATCATGGCTGTTCCTCTGTGTGCTAATATGTGTGCGGTACAGAGGGGGGTCTCCAAATAGGTGGCTGTTTCCCTCAGTGCTGATGTAGTGGATCTCTGTGCCCATCCTGCGCTGAGCTCTCCACACAGCATCACAGAGCCCAGGGTTTGGAAACAGCTCCTCTGAGTTTGGGGCTCATGGAAGCCATCCTCTTTGTAGTAGGGGGAATATGAGGGAGGCATGTAAGCAGCACACAGGAAGATTTCCTGATTAGATTTTAAGAGCTTTCCTTTAATTTGGAATGTGTCTCGCTGCTTTTAACAGGGGAGATGGAATTTTTGAGTTCCCCTCTGTAGCACATGATTATCCCCCCTGAGTCTCGTTTAATGGTGGAGTTTTTCAGGGTGGGTCCAATCAGCTCCCTGTAGCTGCTGGGACAGCGTGTGGACACATGTGCGCGACGCCAGCTTTCATGGAGAATGGGGAGATCCCATTGTATTCATATCATTTACAAACTGAGGGGCTGTGCTCTTAGTTCAAAAGGTTGAGGAGCGCAGGCCCAGAATGTTCCAGCTGCTCATTTTAAAGGGACCTATTATTATTATTATTATTATTATTATTATGTATTTCTTAGCAGACGCCCTTATCCAGGGCGACTTACAATTGTTACAAGATATCACATTATTTTTACATACAATTCCTCATTTATACAGTTGGGTTTTTACTGGAGCAATCTAGGTAAAGTACCTTGCTCAAGGTACTCTCCAACCAGGAAAAAGCCGCCTGTCGTCCAGGAATCTCCCATTTAAATCTATAAGGATCAGCACAGGCCTGCTGCTCTGTGTGTGTGACTGTCTGTGTGTCTGAGTCTGTTTGTATGTCTCAGTCTGTGTTTGTCTCAGGCTGTGTGTATTCCTGTATGTGTGTGTTTCTGGGGCTGTGTGTGCTCCTGTGTGTGTCTGGGGCTGTGTGTGTTCCTGTATGTGTGTGTGTCTGGGGCTGTGTGTGCTCCCGTGTGTGTTTTGGGGGCTGTGTGTGTTCTCGTGTGTATTCCTGTGTGTGTCTGGGGCTGTGTGTGTTCCTGTGTGTGTGACTGTGTGTGACTGTGTGTGTGTGTCTGAGGCTGTGTGTGTTCCTGTGTGTGTTTCTGGGGCTGTGTGTGTTCCTGTGTGTGTTCCTGTGTGTGTGTGTCTGAGGCTGTGTGTGTTCCTGTGTGTGTGTCTGGGGCTGTGTGTGTTCCTGTGTGTGTTCCTGTGTGTGTTCCTGTGTGTGTGTGTGTTCCTGTGTGTGTTCCTGTGTGTTTCTGGAGCAGTGTGTGTTCCTGTGTGTGCTCCTGTGTGTGTGTCTGGGGTTGTGTGTGCTCCTGTGTGTGCTCCTGTGTGTGTGTCTGGGGCTGTGTGTGTTCTTGTGTGTGTGTCTGGGGCTGTGTGTGTTCCTGTGTGTGTTCCTGTGTGTGTGTCTGGGGCTGTGTGTGCTCCTGTGTGTGTGTCTGGGGCTGTGTGTGTTCCTGTGTGTGTTCCTGTGTGTGTGTCTGGGGCTGTGTGTGCTCCTGTGTGTGTGTCTGGGGCTGTGTGTGCTCCTGTGTGTGTCTGGGGCTGTGTGTGTTCCTGTGTGTTCCTGTGTGTGTCTGGGGCTGTGTGCTCCTGTGTGTGTGTCTGGGGCTGTGTGTGTTCCTGTGTGTGTTCCTGTGTGTGTTCCTGTGTGTGTGTGTTCCTGTGTGTGTGTCTGGGGCTGTGTGTGTTCCTGTGTGTGTGACTGTGTGTGTGACTGTGTGTGTGTCTGGGGCTGTGTGTGTTCCTGTGTGTGTTTCTGAGGCTGTGTGTGTTCCTGTGTGTGTTTCTGGGGCTGTGTGTGTTCCTGTGTGTGTTCCTGTGTGTGTTCCTGTGTGTGTGTGTGTCTGAGGCTGTGTGTGTTCCTGTGTGTGTTTCTGGGGCTGTGTGTGTTCCTGTGTGTGTTCCTGTGTGTGTTCCTGTGTGTGTTCCTGTGTGTGTGTGTGTGTTCCTGTATGTGTTCCTGTGTGTTTCTGGAGCAGTGTGTGTTCCTGTGTGTGCTCCTGTGTGTGTGTCTGGGGCTGTGTGTGCTCCTGTGTGTGCTCCTGTGTGTGTCTGGGGCTGTGTGTGTTCTTGTGTGTGTGTCTGGGGCTGTGTGTGCTCCTGTGTCTGTGTCTGGGGCTGTGTGTGCTCCTGTGTGTGTGTCTGGGGCTGTGTGTGCTCCTGTGTGTGTGTCTGGGGCTGTGTGTGCTCCTGTGTGTGTTCCTGTGTGTGTGTCTGGGGCTGTGTGTGTTCCCGTGTGTGTTTTGGGGGCTGTGTGTGCTCCTTTGTGTGCTCCTGTGTGTGTGTCTGGGGCTGTGTGTGTTCTTGTGTGTGTGTCTGGGGCTGTGTGTGTTCCTGTGTGTGTTTTGGGGCTGTGTGTGCTCCTGTGTGTGTGTCTGGGGCTGTGTGTGCTCCTGTGTGTGTGTCTGGGACTGTGTGTGCTCCTGTGTGTGTGTCTGGGGCTGTGTGTGTTCCTGTGTGTGTTCCTGTGTGTGTTCCTGTGTGTGTTCCTGTGTGTGTGTGTCTGAGGCTGTGTGTGCTCCTGTGTGTGTTCCTGTGTGTGTGTCTGGGGCTGTGTGTGTTCCTGTCTGTGTTCCTGTGTGTGTTCCTGTGTGTGTGTGTCTGAGGCTGTGTGTGCTCCTGTGTGTGTGTCTGGGGCTGTGTGTGTTTCTGTGTGTGTTCCTGTGTGTGTTCCTGTGTGTGTCTGGGGCTGTGTGTGTTCCTGTGTGTGTGTTTCTGAGGCTGTGTGTGTTCCTGTGTGTGTGTGTGTCTTAGGCTGTGTGTGTTCCTGTGTGTGTTTCTGGGGCTGTGTGTGTTCCTGTGTGTGTTTGTTTCTGGGGCTGTGTGTGCTCCTGAGTGTGTCTGAGGCTGTGTGTGCTCCTGTGTGTGTGTCCGGGGCTGTGTGTGTTCCTGTGTGTGTTTCTGAGGCTGTGTGTGTTCCCGTGTGTGTTTTGGGGGCTGTGTGTGCTCCTGTGTGTGTGTCTGGGGCTGTGTGTGTTCCTGTGTGTGCTCCTGTGTGTGTGTCTGGGGCTGTGTGTGCTCCTGTGTGTGTGTCTGGGGCTGTGTGTGTTCCTGTGTGTGCTCCTGTGTGTGTGTCTGGGGCTGTGTGTGCTCCTGTGTGTGTTCCTGTGTGTGTTCCTGTGTGTGTTCCTGTGTGTGTTCCTGTGTGTGTGTCTGGGGCTGTGTGTGTTCCTGTGTGTGTGTCTGGGGCTGTGTGTGTTCCTGTGTGTGTTCCTGTGTGTGTGTGTGTTCCTGTGTGTGCTCCTGTGTGTGTGTCTGGGGCTGTGTGTGTTCTCGTGTGTGTTTCTGTGCTTGCCTGTGTGCTTGTGCCTGTCTGTGTGTCTGGGTTGTCAGTGTGTGTGTGTCAGTGCAGGTCAGGCTGGTGCTGTGCTTCTCCTGGGCTGCTGGTGTGGGTAGCAGGCTGCCTCTTTGTCCAGCTCTCTCTGAAGGCTCCTCAGCTCTCTGTACTGTGCTGTCCTGGTCAGCTCCTCTCTCAGGTCTGTCTTCATGGCCTGGTTGTCGTCCTCCAGGCATCTTCAGCCTTTGCACCTCGTCCCTGAGCTGCTGTGATGTTGCTGGTCTGTTTGAGGGAGTCAGTGATAGGGCTGTGCTGGGGGTGGGGGGGCAGGCTGCTGGGCTCTGCTGGGGGGGGGGGGGCAGGCTGCTGGGCTCTGCTGGGGTGGGGGGGCAGGCTGCTGGGCTCTGCTGGGGTGGGGGGGGGGCAGGCTGCTGGGCTCTGCTGGGGGTGGGGCGGGCAGGCTGCTGGGCTCTGCTGGGGGTGGGGGGGCAGGCTGCTGGGCTCTGCTGGGGGTGGGGGGGCAGGCTGCTGGGCTGTGTTAGGGGGGAGAGGTTGCAGGGTTGCATGCTCTGGCTCTGTCTTCTCTCTCTCCGCCTGCTGTCTCAGTGATGGGAAGCTCAAACGAGCCCAGGCAGCTCTCACTGCCCTGCCCCATGACAGTGCCATTGTTTTTGTTGAATTTCTCACAGCAGTTAGTGATTGTTTTGATTTCTTTTTGTAATTTCTCACAGCAGTTCATAGTATTTTTTTTCTCACACAGCAGTTAGTATTTTTGAATGTTTTGAATTTCTCACAGTAGTCAGTAGTCTGCTGTCCTGATTTCTTGACAGATTCTTTTTGATTTGCTTGGATTCGGATGGTTTGCGTTGTATTTAGCCTCACCTCCCATTTCTGTGCTCCACTCGGGCTGGCTGGCTCTGATCTCATCAACAATGGATAATTGCAAAGCATATGACATGGTATATTTAGATTTCCAGAAAGCTTTTGGCAAAGTCCCACATAAAAGATTAATTCTCAAACTGAACATAGTAGGGATTCAAGGAAATGTATGCACATTGATTAGAGAGTGGTTAACATGTAGAAAATAGAAAGTACTGATTAGAGAAGAAACCTCAAAATGGAGCGAGGTAACCAGTGGTGTACCACAGGGATCAGTATTAGGTCCTCTGCTATTCCTAATCTACATTAATGATTTAGATTCTGGTATAGTAAGCAAACTTGTTAAATTTGCAGACGACACAAAAATAGGAGGAGTGGCAAACAGTGTTGCAGCAGCAAATGTCTTTCAAAATGATCTAGACAGCATTCAGAACTGGGCAGACACATGGCAAATGACATTTAATAGAGGGAAGTGTAAAGTATTGCATGCAGGCAATAAAAATGTGTATTACAAATATCATATGGGAGATACTGAAATTGAAGAAGGGAACTATGAAAAAGACCTAGGAGTTTATGTTGACTCAGAAATGTCTTCATCTAGACAATGTGGGGAAGCTATAAAAAAGGCCAACAAGATGCTCGGATATATTGTGAGAAGTGTTGAATTTAAATCGAGACAAGTAATGTTAAAACTCTACAATGCATTAGTAAGACCTCACCTAGAATATTGTGTTTAGTTCTGGTCACCTCGTTACAAAAAGGATATTGCTGCTCTAGAAAGAGTTCAAAGAAGAGCAACCAGAATTATCCCAGGTTTAAAAGGCATGTCGTATGCAGACAGGCTAAACTTTAAACGACGCCTTGAAGCCTCTGAAACCTTTTCATGGCCCTCCACCTGTCCTTGATCAGAACGCTGTCCTTCCTCTAAGGGGTCGCTTTCCATGCTAATCTTCCGTTTCCTCTGCAGAAAGGACAGGACAGTGTTCACAGAGCTCCTTCACTCCCATAAAGCCAAGACATCCAGGCTCTTGTGCTGCTTTGCTCCCCAGCGCCCGAGTGCTTGCTGGCAGTGCTGAGGCACGCTCACCCTGAACAGCAGCGCTAGCTTTGCCTATTGAGGAAGGCTTGGCCCCGCTGGTTCATCAGTAATAATGAATTAGTGGAGACAGTACAGTGCTCTGGGAGGATGAAAGTTTACATCAGAATAGAAACTTTGCACAAAGTCAACCTGCTGGAAGTGGAATCATTTCTGCTGCGCAGCTTCAGATTCCACAGCTTGACGAGGAACACAATATAAAAAAACACATGTTCCTCTGGAAGCCACACAGTTATTATATATATGATTAGTGTTAACACTCATAGCATTGACCTGGTATCCCTGGTATTTACCTCCGAGCCCTGCTGTGTAACAGGGGTGTTTCATAATCCCTCCTCTCTTCAGTGGCATGAAAGACTGCAACTTTGCAGCCAGAGCCAGGATTCTCAACTCCTGCAGTGCGCGATCTCTGACAAGGGAAGTGACCCTCATATCCAAGGTTAGACGGCAAGGCAGTCACAAGCAGACAGGTGGTGCAGTGGGCTAGTTCACTAGCATGCTGTGCTGTTCACCTTGGGGGACTGAGTTCAAATCCAGGTGAGTTCCTCCTTTGTTTTCAAAGACTTGGTTAATTTCTTATATAAGGCCATGAAAAAGCAGACTCCTCCATGGAAGTGAGATGGACTGGGTTCAAATCCAGGCGAGTTCTTTGCTTGTTTCAAAGAATGTGTTAATTGAGCTTATATATAGTGTGAACGAAAGCTTTCCAGTGGGAGCTGGTGGTGCAGTGGCTATGCTGATGGCCTCCTCTCCCTGAAGACGGTGGTTCAAATCCCGGTTCTGGAGGGCACACTGCTCTCCTCCATCTGTGGAGACACAACCAACATCGTTAGTTACAACCTGCATCATTACTTCCAGTCAACACCCAGATTTACAACCACCACCATGACTCACAACCAACAGCATTACTTACCTCAGGAACTCACCTCCAGGACCAGGATTCAAACCACCGTCTTCAGGGAGAGAAGGCCCTCAGCACAGCCACTGTGCCACCAGCTCCCACAGGAAAGCTTTGGTTCACACTATATATAAGCTCAATTAACACATTCTTTGAAACAAGCAAAGAACTCGCCTAGATTTGAACCCAGTCCATCTTACTTCCACGGAGGAGTCTGCTTTTTCATTGTCTTATATAAGAAATTAGCCAAGTCTTTGAAAACAAAGGAGGAACTCACCTGGATTTGAACTCAGTCCCCCAAGGTGAACAGCACAGCATATTAGTGAACTAGCCCACTGCACCACCTGTCTGCTTGTGACAAGCAAGCATTGCACAGAAGCCCTTATATCACCCTCTTTATATTATTATTTGTATGCTTAGACCACTGACCCCTTGTCCTGTTACGTAAACACAAGTCTCTCAAAATGGGTAAAGTGTTTGAAAATGAAAAGGAAACACCTGCCCAACATGGGTTTGAACCCACTACCCACGGAATCATGTGTCCCTGCTCTACCAACAGAGATATCCAGCTGACTGGTGTTCCTCTTGTTTGAAACACATTATTACATTGTGTGGTGAGGACCTGGGGGCTAAGAAGTGATTCTCAGCTTTGTTTCATTTGTGATGAACTGGACTCAAAGCCAAACCTTATAAACAGGTAAGTTTAACAATATTTTTGAAATCAATGGATTAACACTTGCGCTTTACATGTGACTTGAACCAACAACCTTGGAAGTCAGAGTCCAGTGCTCTACCAACTAAGCCAGCCAGAGAGCTGCTTTTTCCTTCTGTCAAATGACCTCCAGTACATTAACTAATGATTTGTACAAAATGCAGATCATTGGAAATATCCAATAAAAGAGTCACTTCTATCAATCTGCAGCTTGGATTTGATCCCAGTCTCTCAAGGTAAAGAGCATTTAGGCATAGGGACCGCCCCCACTGCACCACCTAGCAGCTGTCCTTGATGTTAGGTTTACATTGCCTACAAGGCAAATTAACCAACTTGAAAAAAAAAAAACTACCGTGAGCAGGGTTTGAACCACCAGCCCTGGAAATCAGGGCCCTGTGCCCTACCAACTGAGCCATTCTGCCAGCTGTACCACTGCATTAATTTGTGACTTGAACTGGCCTAATGATCTGTACAACATGGAGGTGATTACTGCCTTGAAAATATCCAATAAAAGAGTCACTTCTGTTTTATCTGACAGATTCAAACAAACAGACGCTGTGGAGAAACAAAACAAGCACACAACACAAGGCTTTAAACACAATTCTGGTGTTCATTTATCATTTCTCTTAATCAAAGGACATCAGTAATGCTGTGCCATTGCATTGTGGGTTTAGTTTCAAACTCAGTTCACATGTCCTGTGAGCTGGCTTTGAACCCAGACCTCCAAGGGGAAAGGCAGGAAGAGCTAGTGAACCAGCCCACTGCACCACCTAACTGCTTGTGACAGTCTAGCACTCTAACCTGGTATATGAGATTCACTTCCCTTGTCAGACTACACACACACACACACACACACACAGTTGCATGCCACTGAAGAGAGGAGGGATTATCAAACCCAACCCTATTATACAGTAGCTCCATAAGCTAAATTAAACAATATTTCTGAGTAAGTCGCCCTGGATAAGGGCATCTGCTAAGAAATAAATAATAATAAATAGACGCCCCCCCCCCCAGGTGAGGTGATTAATTCAGCGTGGCTTTGTTAAGCAGGTTACAATGGGCAAAGCAGGCAGTGAACTTCATGAAGACAGGCAGAACGAAGCTCTCGCTATTCCTTATCCAATGCTGCCATCGTGTGGCCATTTAGTAGAACTGTTGATTTTAATAAAGATAAAACTTTTTTTTTATAAATTAAAGAAAATTATCTTAACACAGCTCCGTTGCCCACTGTAATGACTCGGATTAACCTTACCACTGTGCAAAAACAAAGACATTTCCGATACATTCTTAAAAAAATAATAATCACAATAAATAAAACACAAAAAATAATGACAATGTACAGGAAATAGACTTTATATCACCGTGCGGAGCTGTGACAAGATGAAGGGAGCTTGAGGTTGTTCAGTCTAAAGCACTTCCCATTGTAGATAAAATAAATAAATCTCACGCCAGGCTGAGAACGGAGCTGCTTTTGTTTTGTTTAATTCCTTGTTTGTTGGTAAAGCAAAAGCTCACAGCCAGACAAGTACAGCAGCAGACTTCATTAAAACACACACAATAAACGGTACAGTACATGCTGTAGTTACGGACTCTAGAGCTGTGTGTTTAAGATGCAGTGATTTGCGGTTCCAAACCGCCATAAGAGGCTGTGTGCTCCAGTGGGCAAAGAAAAGGGCTTGCAGGAAATAAGCATCACACAGGCTTTCATTTTTAATTGTTATTTGTCAAATAGCGAGTTAGAGATCATGTACATTTTCTTTACTTGTTTTTTTTTAAAACAACTTCACTGTCAAAAAGCACATTTTCCAACACAGATTCTCAAATAAATAAAGTCCATCATTATTGCAGGGAAGACTGCAAGACAAACTTGCAGGTCCTCTTCAAAGATTAACAAATGGCTAAAACACACAAATCCATTGTCCCAGCCCCAAACAAACTTCTGCAGCAGTGACATACCGACGAATAAATCTGATCTATTAATTGATATAAATTATACCTACAAAATGAATTAAATTATTTTTCATTAACATATCTGATCAACTTATTTCCTAGCCTAGGCTCGGTTACATTAGAAACAATGGAACCTCCCCTTTAAATTCTAGAGCTTGATCAACTTATTTCCTGGGACAACGGCAACAGCAGACTCCAAACTGGGCTCTCATCTCATGCATCGATTCAACAATATGTAATCGCAGCTCGGGAAATTTAAGGGCAGAGGATGGATAAATGGATTGATTGTTGCTCCACTACTCCTCACTGTCTGCTACAGCACTGCACACACTGGATACATGAGGATACAAGTACAGACAATAACTGACAATGTTGATGAACCTGTGCAAGCTGTGACTGCAGGTTACTGTAGTCATGAATTAACCAGCTGACACTCGCAATGCAAGATGAGCACGTCCACACTGTCAGCTACATGTGAACTAACATGCTGAACTACATAAAGAAATGCTCCAGCCAGCATCCCATTCGTCATGAGAAGCTAGTCCTGATTCTCAGATACAAACGCCCTCACACAATGTCGAGGGCAGACAGGCAGACTCTGCAGGACACTGTCCCTTAAAAAAGCAGCCCAGGGCTCAGAGTCACAGGAGCGAGCCACACTGACCCTGACACTCACCACTACAAGTCACATCTCCTCAAGAAAGAACCAGAATTGAAACGACTTCTTTAAGTTCTGATGTCACCAGGCACACAGCCGCACACTCCAGGAATCTGTCAAAGACAACAATAACGACCAATCTGTAACGACTCGCTCTTAGCACAAAACTAATCCCAACGGCGGGATTACCTCCCTGTATCAAATATACCCAAATTATTAACAAGGGGAAGGGCGAAGCGACAGTGCATCAAGGACGCGAGATCCCCCAATAAATACACTATAGAAACACGGGATAACCTTAAACATTTATTGGCTAAAATAATTGAAACTGTTCAACAAAACAAGATGGAAAAGAAGTTCCGAGCAAAAAAACAAAACATAAACAAGCCAGCAAAATATCCATTGCGAGAACAAAGTAACAAAATAAAACAAAAAAACAAAACAGTCCCGCAACAAAAATAAAAAAACAACGATCTCACCAAACTCCTGGGTACCCGCTTGCTTGAAGATCCTCTCGGAAGACGATGACCAGTAATCCACAAAAACTATGAACATGCACTTGAAAAACCAACACCGTCAGCAACGTGGTGCATTACAAGCCGGCTCCAGGCTTTAGCGATCGTGGGCAGCAAAGGTGAACAACACCGGCTAAACAGCCTGAAACTGGAACAAAGCACTTGCTGATAAAAAAAAACAAATCAACTTCCAACAAGAACGACAGTCGAAGGTAAACAGGATCGCTCTACCATGGCAAACCACCCCGGGAAAAAGAACGCCGCGGACTTTTCAAAAACAAGGAATAAAGTCCCTAAACAGGAACTAAGGAGACGACAGGAACTCAAAAGGCAGGTAAGCAGCACCCCCCTATGGCGTAACAAAGGTACTATTTATACTTGTCTAAAACAATCTTTCCATTAACAACGCTGCCGCTTCCAGCGAATAAGAACCTCGAAATGTATTTGGAACCTGGCCAGGCTTCCGTGCTGCCCAATTATATGCAACACATGGTACGTTTATTGTACCATGTAGAACCAAACATTCAATTTAAGTGGCAGTGCCACAAGCGAATGACATTCTATCAACTGCAGAGCAAACACTGGTCATGGAACGACCTTCAAAAGCATGTCAAACTATCTCATTATTAACAGATTAAAAAAAATCAGGGTGGAAATTTTATTCTGATAAATGTACTTGTTTTAATTAATTTAAAAGTTGCAAATAATCCAGTGAAATGTCCTGATTAATTACTGTTTCATGGTATTATTATTTTTGAAATGTTTCTGTTAATCTGTTAATGTGTGTGATTGTTTCTGTATTGCTGCCTTCTTGGTCAGATCTGTCTTGAAAAAGAGATTTTGAATCTTAACGTGACTTCCTGGTTAAATAAAGGTTTTAAAAAAAACAAAAAAAATGATCAAAAATACAGTGACCCTGTGTGGCAGTGACCCACAGTGCAGCACAAACACCCCTCATGACAGATCAGTGACCCACAGTGCAGCACAAACACCCCTCATGACAGATCAGTGACCCACAGTGCAGCACAAACACCCCACATGACAGATCAGTGACCCACAGTGCAGCACAAACACCCCTCATGACAGATCAGTGACCCACAGTGCAGCACAAGCACCCCACATGACAGATCAGTGACCCACAGTGCAGCACAAACACCCCACATGACAGATCAGTGACCCACAGTGCAGCACAAACACCCCTCATGACAGATCAGTGACCCACAGTGCAGCACAAACACCCCTCATGACAGATCAGTGACCCACAGTGCAGCACAAACACCCCTCATGACAGATCAGTGACCCACAGTGCAGCACAAACACCCCTCATGACAGATCAGTGACCCACAGTGCAGCACAAACACCCCTCATGACAGATCAGTGACCCACAGTGCAGCACAAACACCCCTCATGACAGATCAGTGACCCACAGTGCAGCACAAACACCCCACATGACAGATCAGTGAAACACAGTGCAGCACAAACACCCCACATGACAGATCAGTGACCCACAGTGCAGCACAAGCACCCCTCATGACAGATCAGTGACCCACAGTGCAGCACAAACACCCCACATGACAGATCAGTGAAACACAGTGCAGCACAAGCACCCCTCATGACAGATCAGTGACCCACAGTGCAGCACAAACACCCCACATGACAGATCAGTGAAACACAGTGCAGCACAAACACCCCTCATGACAGATCAGTGACCCACAGTGCAGCACAAACACCCCTCATGACAGATCAGTGACCCACAGTGCAGCACAAGCACCCCTCATGACAGATCAGTGACCCACAGTGCAGCACAAACACCCCACATGACAGATCAGTGACCCACAGTGCAGCACAAACACCCCTCATGACAGATCAGTGAAACACAGTGCAGCACAAACACCCCTCATGACAGATCAGTGAAACACAAACACCCCACATGACAGATCAGTGAAACACATACAATACTTTCAATTACTCAGCATTTCCAATTACTAGCATTGACTATTGCTAAGGCCAAAACTGTTCTACCACGACACTAGATAAGAACACATATATACATGTATTGATATATACATACATACATTATGTGTGTGTGTGTGTGTGTGCAGATGTTGTGGTAAAGTAATGCAAGGTAGGTATATAAGTTTGAGAATAAAAATAGCATTATTCCCTCACATGGCGCATCTTGACCACTAGAGGTCTCCTGAAACATGGTCAGACAGGATAATGACTGTTCAAGTCATTGTTTATGGAGTAATGGGTGGTTTTGTTGTCTAATTAAATCCACCTGTATTATCAAATCATGCAAACTAAACAATTTACATTATGAAAAGTGGAGTTCATTATCTTAAGCCAAGTCTTCCAACTTGATGCATTCAAAACTTCACCTGAAAATAAGATACAAGATCACTGTGCAAACATCCCACAGCAGCGTGTTTTAAATGAACAAGCATGCCCTGTGAATGCCAGCGGTGTCTCCCCTACAGTGCAGCGTGTTTTAAATGAACAAGCATGCCCTGTGAATGCCAGCGGTGTCTCCCCACAGTGCAGCGTGTTTTAAATGAACAAGCATGCCCCAGAATGCCAGCGGTGTCTCCCCACAGTGCAGCGTGCTTTAAATGAACAAACATGCCCTGTGAATGCCAGCGGTGTCTCCCCACAGTGCAGCGTGCTTTAAATGAACAAGCATGCCCTGTGAATGCCAGCGGTGTCTCCCCTATAGTGCAGCGTGCTTTAAATGAACAAGCATGCCCTGTGAATGCCAGTGCAGTGTGAACAAGCATGCCCTGTGAATGCCAGCGGTGTCCCCCACAGTGCAGCGTGTTTTAAATGAACAAGCATGCCCTGTGAATGCCAGCAGTGTCTCCCCACAGTGCAGCGTGTTTTAAATGAACAAGCATGCTCTGTGAATGCCAGCGTTTGTATATAGCAATGTGTGTGTTTATTGTGTTCAGGTTACCTTGTGTAGCTGCTCCAGACTCTCACTGTGTGTGTGTGTGTGTGTGTGTGTTTGTATATAGCAGTGTGTGTGTTTATTATGTTCAGGTTACCTTGTGTAGCTGCTCCAGACTCTCACTGTGTGTGTGTGTGTGTGTGTGTGTGTGTGTTTATTGGTATACAGCAGTGTGTGTGTTTATTGTGTTCAGGTTACCTTGTGTAGCTGCTCCAGACTCTCACTGTGTGTGTGTGTGTGTGTGTGTGTGTGTGTTTGTTGGTATATAGCAGTGTGTGTGTTTATTGTGTTCAGGTTACCTTGTGTAGCTGCTCCAGACTCTCACTGTGTGTGTGTGTGTGTGTGTTTGTATATAGCAGTGTGTGTGTTTATTGTGTTCAGGTTACCTTGTGTAGCTGCTCCAGACTCTCACTGTGTGTGTGTGTGTCTGTGTGTCTGTGTGTGTGTTTATTGGTATATAGCAGTCTATATGTTTATTGTGATCAGGTTACCTTGTGTAGCTGCTCCAGACTCTCACTGTGTGTGTGTGTGTGTGTGTGTGTGTTTATTGTGTTCAGGTTACCTTGTGTAGCTGCTCCAGACTCTCACTGCGTTGGCAGGGCTGAAGTGTTTGTTCAGAAGAGCAGACAGGCTGTGCCACACTGACCCGGGGTGAGGCGAGGCGTGAGAGGAGGGGTGAGCTGTGCTGTGCTGTGCTGTTCAGCCTACCTGCCAGCGCCTTGCCTTTGTAGAGGAGTCCCTGTTGATTGACAGGTATGTTGAGCCTGTCAGAGACCAGACTCCAGACTGTGGAGACCTTCTCATCCTCACAGACCTGTCAAGAGACAAGAACACACAGACACACAGTGATGGGATGAGCATTAAACACTGAAACTACATCTTCATCCTCACAGGACAGACGAGAGACAAGAACACACAGTGAGGGGATGAGCATTAAACACTGAAACTACAACTTCATCCTCACAGGACAGATGAGAGACAAGAACACACAGACACACAGTGAGGGGATGAGCATTAAACACTGAAACTACATCTTCATACACACACAGTATCAGAGCAATCTAGCGATGGGACGGTCGAGTATTGTCAAGAGCAAAAATACACTTTTATAAAACTGCTGCTTTTGTATTATTATGGTCTGTCTGTGTGTCATGCTATAGAAATTATTATTATTATTATTATTATTATTTTTATTTCTTTCAGACGCGCCCTTATCAGGGCGACTTACAATCGTAAGCAAATACATTAAGTGTTACAATACAAGCAATACAATAAGAGCAAGAATTACAATAACTTTCGTTCTAGCTAAGTACAAGTGTGACAAAACACAATTCAATAATACAGCAGATAGGTGATAGTTACATCAGGATATGATAAATAGTGATAGTTACATCAGGATATGATTAAATACAAAATACTACAGGTTAAACACTTGGCAGATTACAGTATTCTGAAGTACAGGATTAAATGCAGTGAAATAGGGGCAGATAAGAGCAAAATAAAGCACATTTAAATGAAGGGTGATAGTGTCCCAGGATACAAACAGAGGAGTTCTACAGGTGCTGTTTGAAGAGGTGAGTCTTAAGGAGGTGCCGGATTGTGGTCAGGGACTGGGCAGTCCTGACATCTGTAGGAAGGTCGTTCCACCACTGCGGAGCAAGGGTGGAGAAGGAGCGGGCTCTGGAGGCAGGGGAGCGTAGAGGAGGTAGAGCCAGTCTTCTAGTGCAGGCGGAGCGGAGAGGTCGAGTGGGGGTGTAGGGAGAGATGAGGGTCTGGAGGTAGCTGGGTGCAGTCTGGTCAAGGCATCTGTAGGCTAGTACAAGAGTCTTGAACTGGATGCGAGCGGTGATCGGGAGCCAGTGGAGGAGCGGAGTAGTGGAGTAGCGTGGGCGGGCGAGGCAGAGAGAACACCAGGCGGGCAGCAGAGTTCTGGATGAGCTGGAGCGGACGGGTGGCGGACGCAGGGAGGCCAGCCAGGAGGGAGTTGCAGTAGTCTAGGCGGGAGAGTACCAGGGCCTGGACCAGGAGCTGGGTAGCGTAGTTGGTGAGGAAGGGTCGGATTCTTCGGATGTTGCTCAGGAAGAATCGGCAAGTGCGTGCCAGAGTGGAGATGTGCTGGGAATAAGAGAGGCAGGGGTCCAGGGTGACTCCGAGGTTCTTAGCAGAGGAAGAGGGGAGAGTGCGATAGATTCCAGAGGAACAGAGATAGAGAGATCAGAGGAGGGGGGGAGGAGGGGAAGAAAAGGAGGTCAGATTTAGAGAGGTTGAGTTTGAGGTGATGTGAGTGCATCCAGGAGGAAATAGCAGACAGACAGGTAGAGAGACGGGAGGGGAAGGTGGAGTCAGAGTTGGGGAAGGAGAGGAAAATCTGAGCATCATCAGCATAGAAATGGTATGAGAAACCATAGGATGCAATGAGGGGGCCCAGGAGCGGGTGTAGAGAGAGAATAGGAGAGGACCCAAGACTGACCCTTGGGGACTCCTGTTAAGAGAGGGTGAGGTGGAGGTTGCTCCACGCCAGGTTACCTGGTGCGTGCGGTTGGAGAGGTAGGAGGAGAACCAAGCCAGAGCAGTGCCAGAGATCCCCAGGTCAGCGAGAGATGATAGTAGAATAGAGTGATCAACAGTGTCAAAGGCAGCAGAGAGGTCGAGGAGAATTAGGACAGAGGAGAGAGGCAGCCTGGGCAGACTTCAGTGAGTTGGTGACAGACAGGAGGGCAGTTTCAGTGGAGTGAGCAGAGCGGAAGCCAGATTGGAGAGGGTCGAGCAGAGAGTGGTTGGACAGGAAAGCAGAGAGCTGGCGGTGTACAGTCCGGCTCGAGGGTTTTGGAGAGGAAGGGTAGGAGGGAGACAGGACGGTAGCTCTGAAGGGAGGTGGGGTCGAGGGTTTTTTTGAGGAGGGGAGGATAGAGGCTTTTTTGAAGGCAGAGGGAAAGAGACCCGAAAGTAGAGAGGTGTTGAGAAGGGTGGAGATGAACTTGATTGGTCCAGGAGCAGCAGCAGGGCAGAGGTGAGGGGGAGGGGGTCCCAGTGCATTACTTTTTTTTTTTTTTTTTTTTTTGGTGGGTTTGCGACCCTGGATTGGTCCTGTGCAGAGTCTGAGCAGGGCTGGCGCCAAGGTGAATAAGGAGGGTTTTTTTTTTTTACGGGTGGTGGGGTGAAGTTGATTGGAGCAGGAGGGGAGCAGGGCAGGGAGAGGTGTTAAAGAGTTTGGGATTTTTTGAGATTTTAGAAGAGAAGAAGGAGGTCAAAGTCAGAGCAGGGCAGAGGAGGGAGGAGGAGGGGGGAATTTTTTTTTTTTTTTTTTTTTAGGAGGTGGTGGCGAACTAGTTGGTCCTGTGCAGAGCAGGGCAGAGCAGGGCAGGGCTTACGCTATTTGAAATTTTTTTTTTTTTTAGAGGTGGTGGCGTGAACTTGAAGGTCCTGTGCAGAGCAGGGCAGGGCAGGCAGGGCAGGGCTGGCGGAGTTTGAATAATTTTTTTTTTTTTTTTTTTTTA
>JAHFZB010000123.1:45000-55000 GCA_036884735.1 Huso huso
TTTTTTGGTGGTGGCGTGAACTTGATTGGTCCTGTGCAGAGCAGGGCAGGGCTGGCGCTTGATTTGAATAATTTTTTTTTTTTTTTTTTTTTTTACGGGTGGTGGCGAACTTGATTGGTCCTGTGATTGGTCAGAGCAGGGCAGGGCTGGGGCTTGAATAATTTTTTTTTTTTTTTTTTTTTTTTGGTGGCGTGAACTTGATTGGTCCTTGGTCCTTGGGCAGGGCAGGGGGCAGGGCTGGCGCACTTGAATAATTTTTTTTTTTTTTTTTTTTTTTTTTTTGGTGGTGGCGTGAACTTGATTGGTCCTGTGCAGAGCAGGGCAGGGCTGGCGCTGGCGCTACTTGAATTTTTTTTTTTTTTTTTTTTTTTTACGTGGTGGTGGCGAACTTGATTGGTCCTGTGCAGAGCAGGGCAGGGCTGGGCTGGCTATTTAATAATTTTTTTTTTTTTTTTTTTTTTTGGTCCTGTGGTGGTGGCAGAACTTTTTGGTCCTTTTTTTTTTTTTTTTTTTACAGGTGGTGGCGTGAACTTGATTGGTCCTGTGCAGAGCAGGGCAGGGCTGGCAGGGCTGGCGCTATTTTTTTTTTTTTTTTTTTTTTTTTTTACGTGGTGGCGTGAACTTGATTGGTCCTGTGCAGAGCAGGGCAGGGCTGGCGGAATAATTTTTTTTTTTTTTTTTTTTTTTTGGCGGCGTGAACTTTTTTTTTTTTTTTTTTTTTTTTGGTGGTGGCGTGAACTTGATTGGTCCTGTGCAGAGCAGGGCAGGCAGGGCTGAACTTGATTTTTTTTTTTTTTTTTTTGTGGTGGCGTGAAGAGATTGGTCCTGCAGGCAGGGCAGGGCAGGCAGGGCAGGGCTGGCGAATTTTTTTTTTTTTTTTTTTTTTTTTTTGGGTGGTGGCGTGAACTTGATTGGTCCTGTGCAGAGCAGGGCAGGGCTGGGCGGCTATTACTTGAATAATTTTTTTTTTTTTTTTTTTTTTTTTTTTTTGGTGGCGTGAACTTGATTGGTCCTGTGCAGAGCAGGGCAGGGCAGGGCAGGGCTGGCGCTATTACTTGAATAATTTTTTTTTTTTTTTTTTTTTTTGGTGGGCGTGAACTTGATTGGTCCTGTGCAGAGCAGGGCAGGGCTGGCGCTATTACTTGAATAATTTTTTTTTTTTTTTTTTTTTTTTTGGTGGTGGCGTGAACTTGATTGGTCCTGTGCAGAGCAGGGCAGGGCTGGCAGGGCTGGCGCTACTTGAATAATTTTTTTTTTTTTTTTTTTGGTGGTGGCGTGAACTGATTGGTCCCTTGTCCTGATGCAGGGGGCAGGGCTGGGGCTGAATTTAATTTTTTTTTTTTTTTTTTTTTTTGGTGGTGGCGTGAACTTGATTGGTCCTGTGCAGAGCAGGGCAGGGCAGGGCTGGCAGGGCTTGAATAATTTTTTTTTTTTTTTTTTTTTTTTTGGCGTGAACTTGATTGGTCCTGTGCAGAGCAGGGCAGGGGGCAGGGCTGGCGCTATTACTTGAATAATTTTTTTTTTTTTTTTTTTTTTGGGTGGTGGCGAACTTGATTGGTCCTGTGCAGAGCAGGGCTGGAATAATTTTTTTTTTTTTTTTTTTTTTTGGGTGGTGGCGAACTTGATTGGTCCTGCAGCAGGGCAGGGCAGGGCTTTTTTTTTTTTTTTTTTTTGGGCTGGCGTTTTTTTTTTTTTTTTTTTTTTGATTGGTCCTGGTGCAGAGCAGGGCAGGGCTGGCTGGCGCTATTACTTGAATAATTTTTTTTTTTTTTTTTTCCTGTGCAGGGGCAGGGCTGGCGAACTTGATTGGTCCTTTTTTTTTTACAGAGGTGGGCAACTTGATTGGTCCTGCGCTGGGCAGCAGGGCAGGGCTGGCGCTTTTTTTTTTTTTTTTTTTTTTTTTTTTTTTACGGGTGGTGGCGTGAACTTGATTGGTCCTGTGCAGAGCAGGGCATGGCTGGCGCTATTAATTGAATAATTTTTTTTTTTTTTTTTTTTTTTTTTTTTTTTTTTTTTTTTTTACGGGTGGTGGCGTGAACTTGATTGGTCCTGTGCAGAGCAGGGCAGGGCAGGCTGGCGCTTATTACTTGAATAATTTTTTTTTTTTTTTTTACGGTGTGGCGTGAACTTGATTGGTCCTGTGCAGAGCAGGGCAGGGCTGGCGCTATTACTTGAATAATTTTTTTTTTTTTTTTTTTTTTTTTTGGTGGCGTGAACTTGATTGGTCCTGTGCAGAGCAGGCAGGGCAGGGCTGGGCTGGCGCTTGAATAATTTTTTTTTTTTTTTTTTTTTTTTTTTTTTTTGGTGGCGTGAACTTGATTGGTCCTGTGCAGAGCAGGGCAGGGCTGGGCAGGGCTGGCGCTATTATTGAATAATTTTTTTTTTTTTTTTTACGGGTGGTGGCGTGAACTTGATTGGTCCTGTGCAGAGCAGGGCAGGGCTTGCTGGCGCTTGAATTTTTTTTTTTTTTTTTTTTTTACGGGTGGTGGCGTGAACTTGATTGGTCCTGTGCAGGGCAGGGCAGGGCTTGAATAATTGAATAATTTTTTTTTTTTTTTTTGGCGGAACTTGATTGGTCCTGTGCAGAGCAGGGCAGGGGGCAGGGCTGGCGCTATTACTTGAATAATTTTTTTTTTTTTTTTTTTTTTTTTTTACGTGGTGGTGGCGTGAACTTGATTGGTCCTGTGCAGAGCAGGGCAGGGCTGGCGGGCTTGAATTTTTTTTTTTTTTTTTTTTTTGGTTTTTTTTTTTTTTTTTTTTTTGCAGGCAGGGCAGGGCTGGCGCTTGACTTGAACTTGATTGGTTTTTTTTTTTTTTTGGTGGTGGCAGAACTTGATTGGTCCTGTGCAGGGCAGGGCTGGCAGTATTACTTGAATAATTTTTTTTTTTTTTTTTTTTTTTTTTTTTACGGTGGTGGCGAACTTGATTGGTCCTGTGCAGAGCAGGGGGCAGGGCTGGCGCTATTAATTTTTTTTTTTTTTTTTTTTTTTACGGTGGGCGTGAACTTGATTGGTCCTGTGCAGGCAGGGGGCAGGGCTGGCGCTGGCGAATAATAATTTTTTTTTTTTTTTTTTTTTTTTTGGTGGCGTGAACTTAATTGGTCCTGTGCAGAGCAGGGCAGGGCTGGCGCTATTTCTTGAATAATTTTTTTATTTTTTTTTTTTTTTGGTGGTGGCGGTGAACTTGATTGTTCCTGTGCAGAGCAGGGCAGGGCTGGGTGAACTTGATTGGTCCTCAGAGCAGGGCAGGGCAGGGCAGGTAATTTTTTTTTTTTTTTTTTTACGCAATTTTTTTTTTTTTTTTTTTTTTGGGTGGTGGCGTGAACTTGATTGGTCCTGGTGCAGAGCAGGGCAGGGCAGGGCAGGGCTGGCGCTATTACTTGAATAATTTTTTTTTTTTTTTTTTTTTTTTGTGGTGGGCGAACTTGATTGGTCCTGTGCAGAGCAGGGCAGGGCTGGGCTGGGCTTGAATAATTTTTTTTTTTTTTTTTTTTTTTTTTGGTGGCGTGAACTTGATTGGTCCTGTGCAGAGCAGGGCAGGGCTGGCGCTATTACTTGAATAATTTTTTTTTTTTTTTTTTTTTTTTTGGTGGTGGCGTGAACTTGATTGGTCCTGTGCAGAGCAGGGCAGGGGCGCTGGCGGGCTTGAATTTTTTTTTTTTTTTTTTTTTACGTGGTGGTGGCGAACTTTTTTGGTCCTGTGCAGAGCAGGGCAGGGCTGGCGGCGAACTTGAATTTTTTTTTTTTTTTTTTTTTTTTTGGGTGGTGGCAGAACTTGATTGGTCCTGTGCAGGGCAGGGCAGGGGGCTGGCGCTTTTAATTTTTTTTTTTTTTGGTGGCGTTTGATTGGTCCTGTGCAGAGGGCAGGGCAGGGCTTTTTTAATTTTTTTTTTTTTTTTTTTTACGTGGTGGTGGCGTGAACTTGATTGGTCCTGGTGCAGAACAGGGCAGGGCAGGCAGGGCAGGGCTGGCTTACTTTAATTTTTTTTTTTTTTTTTTTTTTTTTTACGGGTGGTGGCGTGAACTTGATTGGTCCTGTGCAGAGCAGGGCAGGGCTGGCGCTATTACTTGAATAATTTTTTTTTTTTTTTTTTTTTTTTTGGTGGTGGCGTGAACTTGATTGGTCCTGTGCAGAGCAGGGCAGGGCTGGCAGGGCTGGCGCTTGAATTGAATTTTTTTTTTTTTTTTTTGGTGGCGTGAACTTGATTGGTCCTGTGCAGGCAGGGCAGGGCTGGCGGGTGAAATTGAATTTTTTTTTTTTTTTTTGGTGGCGAACTTGAACTTGATTGGTCCTGTGCAGATTGGTCCTGTGGGGCAGGGCTGGCGCTATTACTTGAATAATTTTTTTTTTTTTTTTTTTTTTTTTGGGTGGTGGCGTGAACTTGATTGGTCCTGTGCAGAGCAGGGCAGGGGGGTGGTGGCGTGAACTTTTTTGGTTTTTTTTTTTTTTTTTTTTTTTTTTTTTTTTTTTTTTTTTACGTGGTGGTGGCGAACTTGATTGGTCCTCCGTGCAGAGCAGGGCAGGGGGCAGGGCTGGCGCTATTAATTGAATAATTTTTTTTTTTTTTTTTTTTTTTGAACTTGATTGGTCCTGTGCAGAGCAGGGCAGGGGGCTGGCGCTATTAATTGAATAATTTTTTTTTTTTTTTTTTTTTTTGGTGGTGGCGTGAACTTGATTGGTCCTGTGCAGAGCAGGGCAGGGCTGGTGGCGCTGATTGGTCCTGAATAGGGCAGGGCTTTTTTTTTTTTTTTTTTTTTTTTTTTTTGGTGGTGGCGTGAACTTGATTGGTCCTGTGCAGAGCAGGGCAGGGGCGCATTAATTTTTTTTTTTTTTTTTTTAGGGTGGTGGCGTGAACTTGATTGGTCCTGTGCAGAGAGGGCAGGGGGCAGGGCTGGGGCTGGCTTTTTTTTTTTTTTTTTTTTTTTTTTTTACGGTGGTGGCGTGAACTTGATTGGTCCTGTGCAGAGCAGGGCAGGGCTGGCTGGCTATTACTTGAATAATTTTTTTTTTTTTTGGTGGTGGCGTTTTTTTTGGTCCTGTGCAGAGCAGGCAGGGCTGGCGGGCTTTGAATTTTTTTTTTTTTTTTTTACGTGGTGGTGGCGAACTTGATTGGTCCTGTGCAGGGCAGGGCTGGCGCTGGCGCTATTACTGAATAATTTTTTTTTTTTTTTTTTGGGTGGCGGAACTTGATTGGTTTTGCAGCAGGCAGGGGGCAGGGCTGGCGCTATTTGAATAATTTTTTTTTTTTTTTTTTTTTTTTGGTGGCGTGAACTTGATTGGTCCTGTGCAGGGCAGGGGGCTGGCGCTTTACTTGAATAATTTTTTTTTTTTTTTTTTACGGGTGGTTTTTTTTTTTGGTCCTTTGGTGGCAGGGCGCGAACTTGATTGGTTTTTTTTTTTTTTTGTGCAGAACTTGATTGGTCCTGCAGGCAGGGCAGGGCTGAATAATTTTTTTTTTTTTTTTTTTTTTTTTTTTTTTTTGGTGGTGGCGTGAACTTGATTGGTCCTGTGCAGAGCAGGGCAGGGGGCTGGGCTGGCTTGAATAATTTTTTTTTTTTTTTTTTTTTTTACGGTGGTGGCGTGAACTTGATTGGTCCTGTGCAGAGCAGGGCAGGGCTGGCGCTTGATTTGAATAATTTTTTTTTTTTTTTTTTGGTGGTGGCGGAACTTGATTGGTCCTGCAGCAGGGCAGGGCAGGGCCTGGCAGAGCAGGGCAGGGCTTTTTTTTTTTTTTTTTTTTTTTTTTTTTTTTTTTGGTGGGCGTGAACTTGATTGGTCCTGTGCAGAGCAGGGCAGGGCTGGGCAGGGCTGGCGAATAATTTTTTTTTTTTTTTTTTTTTTTTCCTGGTCCAGAGCAGGGGCAGGGCTGGTGGAATTTTTTTTTTTTTTTTGGTGGCGTGAACTTGATTGGTCCTGGCAGAGCAGGGCAGGGCTGGCGGCGCTTATTACTTGAATAATTTTTTTTTTTTGGTGGCGTGAACTTGATTGGTCCTGGGGCAGGGCTGGCGCTTTAACTTGATTTTTTTTTTTTTACGTGGTGGCGTGAACTTGATTGGTCCTGTGCAGGGCAGGCAGGGCAGGGCTGGCGCTTATTACTTGAATAATTTTTTTTTTTTTTTTTTTTTTTTTACGGTGGTGGCGTGAACTTGATTGGTCCTGTGCAGAGCAGGGCAGGCAGGGGCTGGCGCTTATTACTTGAATAATTTTTTTTTTTTTTTTTTTTTTTGGTCCTGTGGGTGGTGGCGGCGAACTTGATTGGTCCTGGTGGCGAACAGGGTCCTGGCAGGGCAGGGGGCTGGCGCTGGCTTGAATAATTTTTTTTTTTTTTTTTTTTTTTGGTGGTGGCGTGAACTTGATTGGTCCTGTGCAGAGCAGGGCAGGGCTGGCGCTGGTACTTGAATAATTTTTTTTTTTTTTTTTTTTTTTTTTTTTTTTTTTTTTACGGTGGTGGCTTGAACTGAACTTGATTGGTCCTGTGCAGAGCAGGGCAGGGCAGGGCCTGGGCTGGCATTTTTTTTTTTTTTTTTTTTTTTTTTTTTTTTTACGTGGTGGTGGCGAACTTGATTGGTCCTGTGCAGGGCAGGGCAGGGCAGGGCTGGCGCTACTTGAATAATTTTTTTTTTTTTTTTTTTTTTGGTGGCGTGAACTTGATTGGTCCTGTGCAGAGCAGGGCAGGGCTGGGCTGGCGCTATTACTTGAATAATTTTTTTTTTTTTACGTGGTGGTGGCGTGAACTTGATTGGTCCTGTGCAGAGCAGGGCAGGCTGGCGCAGGGCTTATTGAATAATTTTTTTTTTTTTTTTTTACGGTGGTGGCGTGAACTTGATTGGTCCTGTGCAGAGCAGGGCAGGGCTGGCAGGGCTGGCGCTTGAATAATTTTTTTTTTTTTTTTTTACGTGGTGGTGGCGTGAACTTGATTGGTCCTGTGCAGCAGGGCAGGGCAGGGCAGGCTGGCGCTTTTAATTTTTTTTTTTTTTTTTTTTTTGGTGGCGTGAACTTGATTGGTCCTGTGCAGAGGGGTCAGGGCAGGGCAGGGCAGGGTGGCGGAACTTGATTGGTCCTTGCAATTTTTTTTTTTTTTTTTTACGGGTGGTGGCGTGAACTTGATTGGTCCTGTGCAGAGCAGGGCAGGGCAGGGCAGGGCTGGCGCTTGAATAATTTTTTTTTTTTTTTTTTTTTTTTTTTTTTGGTGGTGGAACTTGATTGGTCCTGTGCAGAGCAGGGCAGGGCAGGCTGGCTATTACTTGAATAATTTTTTTTTTTTTTTTTTTTTTGGTGGCGTGAACTTGATTGGTCCTGTGCAGAGCAGGGCAGGGCAGGGCAGGCAGGGCTGGCGCTTTTACTTGAATTTTTTTTTTTTTGGTTTTTTGGTCCTTTTTTTTTTTTTTTTTTTTTTTTTTTTTTTTTTACGGTGGTGGCGTGAACTTGATTGGTCCTGTGCAGAGCAGGGCAGGGCTGGCAGGGCTATTACTTGAATAATTTTTTTTTTTTTTTTTTTTTTTTTGGTCCTTGCAGAGCAGGGCAGGGCTGGCGCTATTACTTGATTGGTTTTTTTTTTTTACGTGGTGGTGGCGCATTGGTCCTGCAGGCAGGGCAGGGCAGGGCTGGCGCTTTATTGAATAATTTTTTTTTTTTTTTTTTTTACGGTGGTGGCGTGAACTGATTGATTGGTCAGGGCAGGGCAGGGCAGGGCTGGCGCCTATTACTTGAATAATTTTTTTTTTTTTTTTTTGGTGGGCGTGAACTTGATTGGTCCTGTGCAGAGCAGGGGGCAGGGCTGGCGCTATTACTTGAATAATTTTTTTTTTTTTTTTTTTTTTTTTTGACGGGTGGTGGCGGAACTTGATTGGTCCTGTGCAGAGCAGGGCAGGGCAGGGCTGGGCAGAGCAGGGCAATAATTTTTTTTTTTTTTTTTTTTTTTTACGTGGTGGTGGCGTGAACTTGATTGGTCCTGTGCAGAGCAGGGCGGGGGCAGGGCTGGCGCTTTTAATTTTTTTTTTTTTTTTTTTTTTTTTTTTACGGGTGGTGGCGTGAACTTGATTGGTCCTGTGCAGAGCAGGGCAGGGCTGGCGCTATTACTTGAATAATTTTTTTTTTTTTTTTTTTTTTTTTTTTTTTTTGGTGGTGGCGTGAACTTGATTGGTCCTGTGCAGAGCAGGGCAGGGCTGGCGCTTACTTGAATAATTTTTTTTTTTTTTTTTTTGGGTGGTGGCGAACTTTGGTCCTGTGCAGGGCAGCAGGGCAGGGCTGGCGCTTTTTTTTTTTTTTTTACGGTGGTGGCGTGAACTTGATTGGTCCTGTGCAGGGCAGGCAGGGCTGGCTGGCTACTTGAATAATTTTTTTTTTTTTTTTTTTGGTGGCGTGAACTTGATTGGTCCTGGCAGAGCAGGGCAGGGCTGGCGCTATTACTTTGAATTTTTTTTTTTTTTTTTTTTTTTTTTTTGGTGGCGGAACTTGATTGGTCCTGTGCAGAGAGCAGGGCAGGGCAGGGCTGGCGCTTACTTGAATAATTTTTTTTTTTTTTTTTTTTTTTGGGTGGTGGCGGAACTTGATTGGTCCTGTGCAGAGCAGGGCAGGGCTGGCGCAGGCAGGGCTTTTTTTTTTTTTTTTTTTTTTTTTTTGGGTGGTGGAACTTGATTGGTTGATTGGTCAGAGCAGGGCAGGGGCAGGGCTGGCGCTTTTAATTTTTTTTTTTTTTTTTTTGGTGGGTGGAACTTGATTGGTCCTGTGCAGGGCAGCAGGGCAGGGCTGGCGCTTATTACTTGAATAATTTTTTTTTTTTTTTTTTTTTGTGGTGGTGGCGTGAACTTGATTGGTCCTGTGCAGAGCAGGGCAGGGCTGGCGCTTTTTTTTTTTTTTTTTTTTTTTTTTTTTTTGGTGGCGTGAACTTGATTGGTCCTGTGCAGAGCAGGGCAGGGCTGGCTTGAATATTAATTGAATTTTTTTTTTTTTTTTTGGGTGGGCGTGAACTTGATTGGTCCTGGTCCAGAGCAGGGGGCAGGGGGCTGGCGCTATTACTTGAATAATTTTTTTTTTTTTTTTTTTTTACGGGTGGTGGCGTGAACTTGATTGGTCCTGTGCAGAGCAGGGCAGGGCTGGCTGGGGCTATTAATTGAATTTTTTTTTTTTTTTTTTTTTTTTGGTGGCGGCGAACTTTGATTGGTCCTGTGCAGAGCAGGGCAGGGCTGGCGCGCTTGACACTTGAATAATTTTTTTTTTTTGGTCCTGTGCAGAGCAGGGCAGGGCAGGGCTGGCGCTTGATTAATTTTTTTTTTTTTTTTTTTTTTACGGTGGTGGCGTGAACTTGATTGGTCCTGTGCAGAGCAGGGCAGGGCAGGCTGGCGCTATTACTGAATAATTTTTTTTTTTTTTTTTTTTTTACGTGGTGGTGGCGAAACTTGATTGGTCCTGTGCAGAGCAGGGCAGGGCTGGCGCTATTACTTGAATAATTTTTTTTTTTTTTTTTTTTTACGGTGGTGGCGTGAACTTGATTGGTCCTGTGCAGAGCAGGGCAGGGCAGGGCTGGCGCTGGCGCTTGAATAATTTTTTTTTTTTTTTTTTTTACGGTGGTGGCGAACTTGATTGGTCCTGTGCAGAGCAGGGCAGGGCTGGCAGGGCATTATTATTGAATAATTTTTTTTTTTTTTTTTTTTTTACGTGGTGGCGTGAACTTGATTGGTCCTGTGCAGAGCAGGGCAGGGCTGGGCAGGGCTTATTAATAATTTTTTTTTTTTTTTTTTTTTTTTTTTTTTGGCGTTTGATTGGTCAGGGCAGGGCTGGCGCTTTTGAATAATCTTTTTTTTTTTTTTTTTTTTTGGTGGTGGCGAACTTGATTGGTCCTGTGGGCAGAGCAGGGCAGGGCTGGCGCGTTTGATTTTTTTTTTTTTTTTTTTTTTTTTTTTTTTGGTGTGGTGGCGTGAACTTGATTGGTCCTGTGCAGAGCAGGGGGGGCAGGCTGGCGCAATTTTTTTTTTTTTTTTTTTTTTACGGGTGGGCGTGA
>JAHFZB010000123.1:57500-68061 GCA_036884735.1 Huso huso
TGCAGGGCAGGGCAGGGCTGGCGCTATTACTTTTTTTTTTTTTTTTTTTTTTACGTGGTGGCGTGAACTTGATTGGTCCTGTGCAGGGCAGGGCAGGGCAGGGCTGGCGTGAACTTGATTGGTCCTGAAGAGCAGGGCAGGGCTTTTTTTTTTTTTTTTTTTTTTTTTTTTTACGTGGTGGTGGCGAACTTGATTGGTCCTGTGCAGAGCAGGGCAGGGCTGGCTGGCGCTATTACTTGAATAATTTTTTTTTTTTTTTTTTTTTTTTTGGTGGCGTGAACTTGATTGGTCCTGTGCAGAGCAGGGCAGGGGTCTGGGCAGGCAGGGCAGGGCTTGAATATTTTTTTTTTTTTTTTTTTTTTACGGGTGGTGGCGTGAACTTGATTGGTCCTGTTTTGAATTTTTTTTTTTTTTTTTTTTACGGGTGGTGGCGTGAACTTGATTGGTCCTGTGCAGAGCAGGCAGAGCAGGGCAGGGCTGGCGCTATTACTTGAATAATTTTTTTTTTTTTTTTTTTGGCGTGAACTTTTGGTCCTTGCAGAGCAGGGCAGGCTGGCGCTTACGCTGAACTTGAATTTTTTTTTTTTTTACGGTGGTGGCGTGAACTTGATTGGTCCTGTGCAGAGCAGGGCAGGGCTGGCGCTATTTTTTTTTTTTTTTTTTTTTTTTTTTTTTTTTTTTTTTTTTTTTTTTTTTTTTACGTGGTGGTGGCGTGAACTTGATTGGTCCTGTGCAGAGCAGGGCAGGGCTGGGCAGGGCGCTATTACTTGAATAATTTTTTTTTTTTTTTTTTTTTTTTTTACGGGTGGTGGCGTGAACTTGATTGGTCCTGTGCAGAGCAGGGCAGGGGGCAGGGCTGGCGCTTACTTGAATAATTTTTTTTTTTTTTTTTTTTACGTGGTGGTGGCGTGAACTTGATTGGTCCTGTGCAGAGCAGGGCAGGGCTGGCGCTATTACTTGAATTTTTTTTTTTTTTTTTTTACGGGTGGTGGTG
Source organism: Huso huso (assembly GCA_036884735.1). Classification (NCBI taxonomy): domain Eukaryota; kingdom Metazoa; phylum Chordata; class Actinopteri; order Acipenseriformes; family Acipenseridae; genus Huso; species Huso huso. Next base: position 58,495 of record JAHFZB010000123.1, read on the forward strand.
GCGTGAACTTGATTGGTCCTGTGCAGGGCAGGGCAGGGCTGGCGCGCTTATTTTTTTTTACGAATAATTTTTTTTTTTTTTTTTTTTTTTTTTTTTTTGGTGGCGTGAACTTGATTGGTCCTGTGCAGAGCAGGGCAGGGCTGGCGCTTGAATAATTTTTTTTTTTACGGGTGGTTTTTTTTTTTTTTTTTTTTTTTTTTTGAATAATTTTTTTTTTTTTTACGGTGGTGGCGAACTTGATTGGTCCTGTGCAGAGCAGGGCAGGGCAGGGCTGGCGCTATTACTTGAATAATTTTTTTTTTTTTTTTTTTTTCCGGTGGTGGCGTGAACTTGATTGGTCCTGTGCAGAGCAGGGCAGGGCTGGCTGGCGCTGGCAGGGCACTTGAATTTTTTTTTTTTTTTTTTTTTTTTTTTTTTTGGTGGCGTGAACTTGATTGGTCCTGTGCAGAGCAGGGCAGGGCAGGGCAGGGCTGGCGCTATTACTTGAATAATTTTTTTTTTTTTTTTTTTTTTTGGTGGCGTGAACTTGATTGGTCCTGTGCAGGGCAGGGGCAGGGCTGGCGCTTTTTTTTTTTTTTTTTTTTTTTACGGGTTTTTTTTTTGGTCCCAGAGCAGGGTGGGCAGGGCTGGCGCTTTTGATTGGTTTTTTTTTTTTTGGTGGTGGCGTGAACTTGATTGGTCCTGCAGAGCAGGGCAGGCAGGGCTGGGCTTTTTTTTTTTTTTTTTTTTTTTTTGGTGGCGTGAACTTGATTGGTCCTGTGCAGAGCAGGGCAGGGCTGGCGCTATTAATAATGAATTTTTTTTTTTTTTTTTTTTTTTTTTGTGGTGGCGGCGTGAACTTTGGTACTGTGCAGAGCAGGGCAGGGCTGGCGCTTACTTGAATAATTTTTTTTTTTTTTTTTACGTGGTGGCGGAACTTGATTGGTCCTGTGCAGAGCAGGGCAGGGCTGGCGCTTTACTTGAATAATTTTTTTTTTTTTTTTTTTTTTTTTTTGGTGGCGAACTTGATTGGTCCTGTGCAGAGCAGGGCAGGGCTGGGCGCTATTAATTGAATTTTTTTTTTTTTTTTTTTTTACGTGGTGGCGTGAACTTGATTGGTCCTGTGCAGAGCAGGGCAGGGCTGGCAGCTGGCTTACTTTGAATAATTTTTTTTTTTTTTTTTTTTTTTTTTTGGTGGCGTGAACTTGATTGGTCCTGTGCAGAGCAGGGCAGGGCAGGGCAGGGAATAATTTTTTTTTTTTTTTTTTTTTTTGGTGGTGGGCACTTGATTGGTTTTGGGGCAGGGCTTTTTTTTTTTTTTTTTTTTTTTTTACGGTGGTGTGAACTTGATTGGTCCTGGGCAGAGCAGGGCAGGGCTGGCGCTATTACTTGAATAATTTTTTTTTTTTTTTTTTTTTTTTGGTGGTGGCGTGAACTTGATTGGTCCTGTGCAGAGCAGGGCAGGGCTGGCGCTTATTACTTGAATAATTTTTTTTTTTTTTTTTTGTTGGCGTGAACTTGATTGGTCCTGTGCAGAGCAGGGCAGGGCTGGCGCTTTTTTTTTTTTTTTTTTTTTTTTTTTTTTTACGTGGTGGTGGCGTGAACTTGATTGGTCCTGTGCAGAGCAGGGCAGGGCTGGCGCTTATTACTTGAATAATTTTTTTTTTTTTTTTTTTTTTTTTTTTTTGGTCCTGTGGTGGTGGCGGAACTTGATTGGTCCTGTGCAGAGCAGGGCAGGGCAGGGCAGGGGTGGTGGAATTTGATTGGTCCTTTTTTTTTTTTTTTTTTTTTTTTTTTTTTTTTTTACGGTGGTGGTGGCGAACTTGATTGGTCCTGTGCAGAGCAGGGCAGGGCTGGCGGGCTGGCACTTGAATAATTTTTTTTTTTTTTTTTTTTACGGGTGGTGGCGTGAACTTGATTGGTCCTGTGCAGAGCAGGGCAGGGGGCAGGGCTGGCGCTTTACTTGAATAATTTTTTTTTTTTTTTTTTTTTTTTTTTTTTACGGGTGGTGGCGTGAACTTGATTTGGTCCTGTGCAGAGCAGGGCAGGGCTGGCGCTATTACTTGAATAATTTTTTTTTTTTTTTTTTTTTTTTTTTGGTGGCGTGAACTTGATTCCTGTGAGCAGAGCAGGGCAGGGCTGGCGCTATTACTTGAATAATTTTTTTTTTTTTTTTTTTTTGTGGTGGCGGAACTTGATTGGTCCTTTTTTTTTTTTTTTTTTTTTTTTTTTTTGGTGGCGGCGAACTTGATTGGTCCTGTGCAGAGCAGGGCAGGGCTGGCTGAATAATTTTTTTTTTTTTTTTTTACATTGATTGGTCCTGTGCAGAGCAGGGCAGGGCTTTTTTTTTTTTTTTTTTTTTTTTTGGTGGCGTGAACTTGATTGGTCCTGTGCAGAGCAGGGGAGGGGTGGCGCTTGAACTTTTTTTTTTTTTTTTTTTTTTTTTTTTTTGGTCCAGAGCAGGGCAGGGGCTGGCGTGGCTTGACTTTTTTTTTTTTTTTTTTTTTTACGTGGTGGTGGCGAACTTGATTGGTCCTGGCAGGGCAGGGCTGGCGCTTATGGCTTGAATAATTTTTTTTTTTTTTTTACGTGGTGGTGGCGTGAACTTGATTGGTCCTGTGCAGAGCAGGGCAGGGCTGGCGCTTATTTGAATTTTTTTTTTTTTTTTTTTTTTTACGGTGGTGGTGGCGAACTTGATTGGTCCTGTGCAGAGCAGGGCAGGGCAGGGAATAATTTTTTTTTTTTTTTGGGGTGGTGGCGTTTTTTTTTTTTTTTTTTTTTTTTTACTTGAATAATTTTTTTTTTTTTTTTTTTTTTGGTGGTGGAACTTGATTGGTCCTGTGCAGAGCAGGGCAGGGCTGGCTGGCGCTTATTACTTGAATAATTTTTTTTTTTTTTTTTTTTTTGGTGGTGGCGTGAACTTGATTGGTCCTGTGCAGAGCAGGGCAGGGCTGGCGCTATTGGTCCTGTGCAGAATAATTTTTTTTTTTTTTTTTTTTTTTTTTTTTTTTTTGGTGGCGTGAACTTGATTGGTCCTGTGCAGCAGGGCAGGGCAGGCGCTGCATTGAATTTTTTTTTTTTTTTTTTTTTTGGTGGCGTGAACTTGATTGGTCCTGTGCAGAGCAGGGCAGGGCTGGCGGGCTGGAATAATTTTTTTTTTTTTTTTTTTTTTGGTGGCGTGAACTTCCTGATTGGCAGGGCAGGCAGGGCTGGCGCTATTACTTTTTTTTTTTTTTTTTTTTTTTTACGGTGGTGGCGTGAACTTGATTGGTCCTGTGCAGCAGGGCAGGCAGGGCTGGGGCTGGCGAATGAATTTTTTTTTTTTTTTTTTTTGGTGGCGTGAACTGATTGGTCCTGTGCAGAGCAGGGCAGGGCTGGAGGCGTGAACTTGATTGGTCCTTTTTTTTTTTTTTTTTTTTTTTTTTTTTTTTTTTACGGGTGGTGGCGTGAACTTGATTGGTCCTGTGCAGAGCAGGGCAGGGCTGGCGCTATTACTTGAATAATTTTTTTTTTTTTTTTTTTTTTTTTTGTGGTGGCGGAACTTGATTGGTCCTGTGCAGGGCTGGCGCAGGGCAGGGCTGGCGGCGTGAACTTGATTGGTCCTGAAGGCAGGGCAGGGCTGGCGCTTTTTTTTTTTTTTTTTTTTTTTTTGGTGGTGGCGTGAACTTGATTGGTCCTGTGCAGAGCAGGGCAGGGGCGCTGGCGTGATTATTGGCGCTATTTTTTTTTTTTTTTTTTTTTTTTGGTGGTGGCGTGAACTTGATTGGTCCTGTGCAGAGCAGGGCAGGGCTGGGCAGGGCTGGCGCTTTACTTGAATAATTTTTTTTTTTTTTTTTTTTTTACGGGTGGTGGCGTGAACTTGATTGGTCCTGTGCAGAGCAGGGCAGGGCAGGGCAGGGGCTGGCGCTATTACTTGAATAACTTTTTTTTTTTTTTTTTTTTTTTTTTTTTTTTTTTTTTTTTTTTTTTTTTTTTTTTTTTTTTTTTTTTTGGTGGTGGCGTGAACTTGATTGGTCCTGTGCAGAGCAGGGCAGGGCTGGCGCTATTACTTGAATAATTTTTTTTTTTTTTTTTTTTTGGTCCTGGCAGAGGGGCAGGGCAGGGCTTGATTGGAATAATTTTTTTTTTTTTTTTTTTTTGCAGGGTGGGGAACTTGATTGGTCCTGTGCAGCAGGGCAGGCAGGGCTGGCGCTATTACTTGAATAATTTTTTTTTTTTTTTTTTTTTTTACGGTGGTGGCGCGAACTTGATTGGTCCTGGTGCAGAGCAGGGCAGGGCTGGCTGGCTTTAATTTATTTTTTTTTTTTTTTTTTTTTTTTTTTTTGGTGGCGTGAACTTGATTGGTCCTGTGCAGAGCAGGGCAGGGCTGGCAGCTTATTACTTTTTTTTTTTTTTTTTTTTTACGGGTGGTGGCGTGAACTTGATTGGTCCTGTGCAGAGCAGGGCAGGGCAGGGCTGGCGGCTAATACTTGAATAATTTTTTTTTTTTTTTTTTTTTTTTTTTTTTGGTGGTGGCGTGAACTTGATTGGTCCTGTGCAGAGCAGGGCAGGGCTGGCGCTATTAATTGAATAATTTTTTTTTTTTTTTTTTTTTTTTTGGCGTGAACTTGATTGGTCCTGTGCAGAGCAGGGCAGGCTGCTGGCGCTTGGGGCTGGCGGCTTTGATTGGTCCTTGAATAGGGCAGGGCTTTTTTTTTTTTTTTTTTTTTTTTTTTTTACGGTGGTGGCGTGAACTTGATTGGTCCTGTGCAGAGCAGGGCAGGGCTGGGCTGCTATTAATTTTTTTTTTTTTTTTTTTTTTACGGTGGTGGCGTGAACTTGATTGGTCCTGTGCAGAGCAGGGGGCAGGGCTGGCGAATATTTTTTTTTTTTTTTTTTTTGGTGGCGTGAACTTGATTGGTCCTTGCAGGGCAGGGGCAGGGCTGGCTTGATTGGTCCTGAATAATTTTTTTTTTTTTTTTTTTTTTACGGGTGGTGGCGTGAACTTGATTGGTCCTGTGCAGAGGGCAGGGCAGGGCTGGCGCTTATTACTTTTTTTTTTTTTTTTTTTTTTTGGTGGTGGCGAACTTGATTGGTCCTGTGCAGAGCAGGGCAGGGGGCAGGGCTGGCGCATTTTTTTTTTTTTTTTTTTTTTTTTTTTTTTGGTCCTTTGCAGGGTGGTGGCGAACTTTTTTTTTTTTTTTTACGATTGTCCTGTGCAGAGCAGGGCAGGGCAGGGCAGGGCTGGCGCTTTACTTGAATAATTTTTTTTTTTTTTTTTTTTTTTTTTTGATTGGTCCTGGCAGAGAGGGCAGGGCTGGATTGGTCCTTTTTTTTTTTTTTTTTTTTTTGGAGCAGGGCGTGAACTTGATTGGTCCTGTGCAGGCAGGGCAGGGCAGGGCTGGCTATTAATTTTTTTTTTTTTTTTTTTTTTTTGGTGGTGGCGTGAACTTGATTGGTCCTGTGCAGAGCAGGGCAGGGGGCTGGGGCTTGAATAATTTTTTTTTTTTTTTTTTTTTTGGCGAACTTGATTGGTCCTGTGGTGCAGAGCAGGGCAGGGCAGAGGGCAGGCTGGCTTTTTTTTTTTTTTTTTTTTTTTTACGGGTGGTGGCGTGAACTTGATTGGTCCTGTGCAGAGCAGGGCAGGGCTGGCGCTATTACTTGAATAATTTTTTTTTTTTTTTTTTTTTTTTTTTTGGTGGTGGCGTGAACTTGATTGGTCCTGTGCAGAGCAGGGGGCAGGGCTGGTACGTGGTGGTGGCGTGAACTTGATTGGTCCTGTGCAGAGCAGGGCAGGGCAGGGCTTTTTTTTTTTTTTTTTTTTTTGGTGGGTGGCGGCGAACTTGATTGGTCCTGTGCAGAGCAGGGCAGCGGGGCAGGGCTGGCGCTTACTTGAATAATTTTTTTTTTTTTTTTTTTTTTTTTTTTTTTTTTTACGGTGGTGGCGTGAACTTGATTGGTCCTGTGCAGAGCAGGGCAGGGCTGGCTGAATTTTTTTTTTTTTTTTTTTTTTTTTGGGTGGTGGCGAACTTGATTGGTCCTGTGCAGAGCAGGGCAGGGCTGGCGCTTGATAATTTTTTTTTTTTTTTTTTTTTTTACGGGTGGTGGCGTGAACTTGATTGGTCCTGTGCAGAGCAGGGCAGGGCTGGCGCGCTATTACATTGAATAATTTTTTTTTTTTTTTTTTTTTTTGTGGTGGTGGCGTGAACTTGATTGGTCCTGTGCAGAGCAGGGCAGGGCTGGCGGTATTAATTGAATAATTTTTTTTTTTTTTTTTTTTTTTTTTTGATTGGTCCTGAACAGATTGGTCCTGGCAGAGCAGGGCAGGCTGGGCAATAATTTTTTTTTTTTTTTTTTGGCGTTTTTGGTCCTTTTTTTTGGCGCTTTTTTTTTTTTTTTTTTTTTTTTACGGGTGGTGGTGGCGAAACTGATTGGTCCTGTGCAGAGCAGGGCAGGGCAGGCAGGGCAGGGCTGGCGCTTTTTAATTTTTTTTTTTTTTTTTTTTTTTTTTTTGGTGGCGTGAACTTGATTGGTCCTGTGCAGAGCAGGGCAGGGCTGGCGCTATTACTTGAATAATTTTTTTTTTTTTTTTTTTTTTTTTTTGGTGGTGGCGTGAACTTGATTGGTCCTGTGCAGAGGGGCAGGGCTGGGCTGGCGCTTACTTGAATGGTTTTTTTTTTTTTTTTTACGTGGTGGTGGCGAAACTTGATTGGTCCTGTGCAGGCAGGGCAGGGCTGGCGCTTATTAATTGAATTTTTTTTTTTTTTTTTTTTTTTTGGTGGTGGCGTGAACTTGATTGGTCCTGTGCAGAGCAGGGCAGGGCTGGCAGGGCTGGCGCTTTTTTTTTGGTGGCGTGAACTTTTTTTTTTTTTTTTTTTTTGGGCTGGCGTGAACTTTTTTTTTTTTTTTTTTTACTGGTGGCGCAGAACAGATTGGCAGGGCAGGGCAGGGCAGGGCATTTGAATAATTTTTTTTTTTTTTTTTTTTTTTTTTTGGTGGCGTGAACTTGATTGGTCCTGGTGCAGAGCAGGGCAGGGCAGGGCTGGCGCTGGCGCCATTGAATAATTTTTTTTTTTTTTTTTTTTTGGGTGGTGGCGTGAACTTGATTGGTCCTGTGCAGAGCAGGGCAGGGGCTGGCGCTAGGGGTGGTGGCGGCGTGAACTTGATTGGTCCTGTGCAGGGCAGGCAGGGCAGGGCTTTTTTTTTTTTTTTTTTTACGGGTGGTGGCGCGAACTTGATGGTCCCTGCAGAGCAGGGCAGGGGGCTGGGGCTGGCGCTTGAATAATTTTTTTTTTTTTTTTTTACGTGGGTGGTGGCGTGAACTTGATTGGTCCTGTGCAGAGCAGGGCAGGGCTGGCAGGGCTGGCGCTATTACTTGAATAATTTTTTTTTTTTTTTTTTTGGTGGTGGCGTGAACTTGATTGGTCCTGTGCAGAGGGCAGGGCTGGGCTGGGAATAATTTTTTTTTTTTTTTTTTTTTTTTTTACGTGGTGGTGGCGAACTTGATTGGTCCTGTGCAGGGCAGGCAGGGCAGGGCTGGCGCTATTACTTGAATAATTTTTTTTTTTTTTTTTTTACGGTGGTGGCGTGAACTTGATTGGTCCTGTGCAGAGCAGGGCAGGGCAGGGCTGGCGCTATTACTTGAATAATTTTTTTTTTTTTTTTTTTTTTTTTTTTTTTGGTGGTGGCGTGAACTTGATTGGTCCTGTGCAGAGCAGGGCAGAGCAGGCAGGGCTGGCGCTATTACTTGAATAATTTTTTTTTTTTTTTTTTTTTTTTTTTTGGTGGCGTGAACTTGATTGGTCCTGTGCAGAGCAGGGCAGGGCTGGCGCTATTACTTGAATAATTTTTTTTTTTTTTTTTTTTGGTGGCGTGAACTTCCTGTGCAGAGCAGGGCAGGGCTTTTTTTTTTTTTTTTTTTTTTTTTTTTTTGGTGGTGGCGAACTTGATTGGTCCTGTGCAGAGCAGGGCAGGGCTGGGCAGGCTTGGGTGGTGGTGGCGTGAACTTGATTGGTCCTGTGCAGAGCAGGGCAGAGCAGGGCAGGGCTGGCGCTTTTTTTTTTTTTTTTTTTTTTGGTGGCGTGAACTTGATTGGTCCTGTGCAGAGCAGGGCAGGGCTGGCGCTATTACTTGAATAATTTTTTTTTTTTTTTTGGTGGCGTTTGATTGGTCCTGTGCAGAGGGCAGGGCTGGCGCTATTACTTGAATAATTTTTTTTTTTTTTTTTTTTTTTTTTGGTGGTGGCGTGAACTTGATTGGTCCTGTGCAGAGCAGGGCAGGGGCTGGCGCTATTACTTGAATAATTTTTTTTTTTTTTTTTTTTTTTTTTTTTTACGGTGGTGGCGTGAACTTGATTGGTCCTGTGCAGAGCAGGGCAGGGCTGGCGCTTATTTGATAATTTTTTTTTTTTTTTTTTTTTTTTTTTTTTTTTTGGTGGGGCAGGGCTGGCGCTTTTTGATTGGTCCTGTGCAGGCAGGGCAGGGCAGGGCAGGGGGCTGGCTATAATTTTTTTTTTTTTTTTTTTTTTTTTACGGGTGGTGGCGTGAACTTGATTGGTCCTGTGCAGAGCAGGGCAGGGCAGGGCTGGCTGATTGAATAATTTTTTTTTTTTTTTTTTTTTTTTTTTTTTGGTGGTGGCGTGAACTTGATTGGTCCTGTGCAGAGGGCAGGGCAGGGCTGGCGCTTTGATTACTTTTTTTTTTTTTTTTTTTTGGTGGCGTGAACTTGATTGGTCCTGTGCAGAGCAGGGCAGGCAGGGCAGGGCTGGCGGCGCATTGAACTTGATTTTTTTTTTTTTTTTTACGGTGGTGGTGGAACTTGATTGGTCCTGTGGGCAGGGCAGGGCGCTGGCTTGAATAATTTTTTTTTTTTTTTTTTTTTTACGGGTGGTGGCGTGAACTTGATTGGTCCTGTGCAGAGCAGGGCAGGGCTGGCGCTATTAATTGAGTAATTTTTTTTTTTTTTTTTTTTTGGCGGAACTTGATTGGTTTGAACTGAGGTCCTGGCAGGGCAGGGCAGGCTGGCTGGCACTTAATTTTTTTTTTTTTTTTTTTTTTGGTGGCGGCGTGAACTTGATTGGTCCTGTGGCGTTTTTTTTTTTTTTTTTTTTGGTCCTGGCGGCGAACTTGATTGGTCCTGCAGAGCAGGGCAGGGCTGGCGCTTATTACTTGAATAATTTTTTTTTTTTTTTTTTTTTTTAGGTGGTGGCGGCGCTGAACTTGATTGGTCCTGGTGGTGGCGGAGCCTGTGCAGGCAGGGCAGGGCTGGCGGGCTGGCGCTTGAATAATTTTTTTTTTTTTTTTTTTTTTTACGTGTTGGTGGCGTGAACTTGATTGGTCCTGTGCAGAGGGCAGGGGGCTGGGCTTTTTTTTTTTTTTTTTTTTTTTTTTTTTTGGTGGCGGCGTGAACTTGATTGGTCCTGTGCAGAGCAGGGCAGGGCTGGCGGGCTGGCGCTATTACTTGAATAATTTTTTTTTTTTTTTTTTTTTTTTTGGTGGTGGCGTGAACTTTGGTCCTGGTCCAGAGCAGGGCAGGGCAGGGCAGGGCTGGGCTGGCGCAATTGAATAATTTTTTTTTTTTTTTTTTTTTGTGGTGGCGGCGAACTTGATT
>JAHFZB010000123.1:81061-86590 GCA_036884735.1 Huso huso
TAAAATAATATATATATTTATATTACACATAGCTTTTGAGTTAACTCTCACAAATCTGTAATTTTACAATTAAGGTTAATTGGGATATATGCTAATTACACAATCCCAAGAGCTATTTATAATTCATATAACTAGCTAAAATTCAACTTAGGGTTTGTCAGCATTAATTTACATATATTAAAATAAGTTTTATATTGTCACCAAAATAGTGTTTGGGGATTATATATTAAATGTTTTATACAATTTTAATTATTAAAAAATATATCATTTAAATATAAGTACCTTTCCAGTAGCACAAATCAGTACCTATTGAATTGTGGGTAATATGGAAATATACGGGATATGGACTAACCCATTGAATTAGTCTGCCGTAAGCACCACACTTAACCACCAGGGGGAGATGTTCTGAAACTACATGCAATCTTGTATTCCGCCAATTGTAAACAATTGTATTTTTGTCTCACCAATAATAAGTAAATGTATTTATCTTGTGTAGCTGATCCGGCTCTCTCGCTGTGGAAATCAGCCAAATGCCGATGATGGTCCTGGTCCTATAAGCTACAGTCACATTATTGCACTTCACTCTATAAAAATGTCAAATACTCCACAAAAAAAGAGTAAAAATGGACTTTATTGATTTAATTTGACAGTTCATACATTGCAAGATGACTCCTGGTAGTGGGGAGTTTGATTGCACATGGGCAGGAGGGGGTTAATCAGACCTTTCAGTGTCATGAAACAGAAAGATCATTCCTCCATGGTATGATCAAATCAGTGCGACAGACACACACACACACACAGACAAACTCTGCTGTATTCTGCTACTAGATAACTTCTGTTCAAGAATGCCCACAAGCAGTGACACCCTGTTGTTTAAACACTCAAATCAATAGTTTTCTTTTCAATTACTATATATTATTTTTTTACTATTAGTCAAAAATGAACAGTAATGACATTTTGTAATATCTTTTGCCACCCTTCTCAAACAGTCCACTTTCAGCTGCGCAGAACTGATGAGTTGATGCTTGATTGGATTCTGGCACAATGTCTCTTACCCTTCAGCATGTAAGGTGTTGCTTGCAACCAGGGGAACGGCACTGAGATCAGTCTGTGTGGATGCTTCTATATACAAACCAGCTGCTCGGCTTCGACCTGCAACCTGCAGCACAGCCACCAGGGGGCGTGCAGCAGCCCGAGCTCACTTCCACCACTATGATCAATACGTTTACTGCGATGGCTGGCTGAAGGGCTATACTTATCATCATCCCCCTCTATACTGACCATGTTCCACACCATTTCAAGCACTGAATATCTGACAATCAAAAATTCATCCAGTTTTTTTTTTTTTTTTTAGTTGCATAAAAAAATACTCCGCAAGTGTCTGGAATGTTTGTGATTCATGGAAATAATTTAAATAATCTGCTGTTCTTTACAGGCTACAACACTCTAAACAGGTCAATCGAAGCAAAATCTCATAAGAAATGACTGGACCGGATACAATGTACAGTGAGCAGGTTTCTTGTGTCTCTCACTGAGAAGCACAGGAGCTGGGATGGTTCAATGAAGGTACAGAACTGTGACAGTCCGGGGATCTCTATAAATATCCTATTAGCACTTCAGAGCCCAATACCCAAGAATTCACTCTCGTTACCACATAAATATTCTCATATAAAACCCTCACTGATTTTAGTTGAATCTAGAGTTTAGTTTAAAATATTTTTTTCCTTACATTTTTGCCAATAATTGTATTTTACTGAAAATTATATTATAATACTATAAAAAAAATGAAAACTTGAGGAGGCTCTGCCTCCCTTGCCTCCTCTAAGGACCCTCAGCTGCGGGAGACCTAGTTTGAGTCAATGGTGTGCCCTGCAGTGGCCTGAAACACAGTCTCTCTACAGACTACACTGACCACAGAAAACAAAAAAAATCATTGAACAATGCTTTCAATTTTAAAACAATTAAAAATAAAGCATTAAAATACATTTTAAATTAAAAACACGAACGTGGAAGATGTTTTAATCAGAATTGTTTACACACACAAATGCACGTGTATTTGAGGCTAAAAATCGCAACCTTCTTTGAAGAGGAAGAAGACTCATATCACATACCCTTCCTACCCAAATCCAACTGGGAACCAAATAACAACCAAGTTCCACAGGAAATCAGAGGGATTGTTCTTGAAGATCTAAAAACAATACACAGCCTTAACCCAGGTAACTACAAAACAGAAGACAACCTAACGGCACCAGAAAAGATAGCACTTAAGGAATTACAAAAACATACCGACATCATTTTCAAACCAGCAGACAAGGGCAGTTCAATAGTAATAATGGATAGAGAAGACTACATCTTTGAAGCCAACAGGCAACTAAATAATCTAGAACACTACAGGAAATTAGACGCACCAATTTATCTTGATTCCGCTCAGGAAATTAATAGAATAATACAAACACTAACAGACCAAAAAATAATTACTAGAAAACAGGCACACTATCTCAGGGGGGCAGACACACCCAGAGCGTGCATTTTTTACATGCTACCAAAAATACACAAATCGCCAGACACATGGACTATCCCACACACCATACCACCAGAAACAGATTTTCTCTTCACAATAGATATAGACAGCTTGTACACAAACATAGAGACCAACGCAGGCATTGCAGCTATCAGGAAATGTCTAAATCTAAATCCGGATCCAACCAGACCAGACGAGGAACTGATCAAACTCCTGGAAATCAGCTTAACGAAAAACGACTTTGAATTCGACAACCAATTCTACCTCAAAACCAAAGGAACAACGATGGGGAAACACTTTGCGCCATCGTATGCTAACATCTACATGGCCGATTGGGAAGAAGCAATTATCCCCAGATGCCCACACAGACCAACACACTATTTCAGGTACCTAGATGACATCTGGGGCACTTGGACACATAGCAAATTTCATCTCGTTACTTAACATACACCACCAGTCCATCAAGGTAAAATACACCACACATAACAGCGAAGTAAACTTTTTAGACACCACCACTTACAAAGGACCACATTTTTTACAAACACACCAACTAGACACCAAAGTATATTTTAAAGAAACTGACACACACACTCTACTACACAAAACCAGCTATCACCCTAAACACACGTTTAGAGGTTTAATAAAATCACTACTACTCAGATTCCACAGAATCTGCACACAACATACTGACTTCCAGGCAGCTACCAAAGTCTTATTCACAGCATTCAGGCAAAGGGGGTACTCCCGTTCCTTCCTCAGAGGAACTTGACCACCAGGTGGAGACATTCTTAAACTCTATGAAACCTTCAATTAGGTAAATTGCAAAGCCACAAAACTGCTCTTTTAAACAATACTTCAAGCTGGCTACCCACAAAAAAGTCTGCTTAACATTTTTGCAAAACCAGTATAATAATAACTGACATTTTTTTCTGGAGCAATGCACGATGGGTATTGCATGGAATGCCTATGAACGTAAACAATAGTAATTGTGTCTATTTATTTGACCAAAACGATCATATCTTAAAAAGTACAAATGATAAAATTCTCATATTTGCAGCTTTTGTTACCCACACCTCCATGAATGTACAGTGTTGTTTTGTAATTACGATTTAATAAAAAAAATACACACTGTATTTTTAATAATAATGAATACAGAAAGTACAGTAAAATATATTCATTTATTTATTGTATTTATTGTATTTATATAACACTTTTTATACAAAAAAATAACTAAAACTACAAAAAAAACTTTTAAACAAAACAGGCTGTTCATTCCCATTTATCTCATACATAGTACTCCTCTACTCAGTGTCACTCACACGTGGATTTGTGGAGACCGGGTAGGTAGCATTTCAGTTCCCTCTCTGGATCATTCATGTGTTTTGTGGTTTTAATTGTGCTGCATGTGGTTTTGCAGGGTGAGTCCAGAGGGTTAATGAAGTAAACTGGCATCCAAGTCATTACAATTAAATCCAGGCAGGGTGTTAGATTCAGCTGTCAAAGTAATACACTTGATTAAGAGACGTCCAATGCAAGCCTGGTTGTTCAGTGCTCTTTGTAAGGGATGTAGGCTGCCTGTGAACATTTGCTGTTCCATACAGAGGTCAGATGGTTGTCCAGGGGGAGGGTACTGGATAGATTGTGGGAACTGAGGGAAAAGTCTGAGTCTTTTTTTGGAGAAAGAAAAGTCAAACTTATCTGCCCTTTTTCTCAAAACCAGTTGGTTGTCAGGGTTTGCATATTTAGTGGACATATTCACAAAGCTGAATGACTTGAACTTGTGTCTTCAAGGCAGGGAGTCCAATGAGCTGGTTCTCCAAAACTCCACTCAGGGGGTTAACGTTTTTGCATTCTATGTATTTATTTATTTGTTTATTTATTTTATTGATTGCATTTATATAGCACTTTTTATACAAAAGTATCTCAAAGCACTGTACAGTACATAGCAGAAAAAAAGAACAAACCACAATACATTTGCATAGCATGTCACACATACAGCTGCCACAGTCAGACCATTTCAATAACATATTTAAATAACTGTACACACAATACAAATGCAGCAATTTTAAAATTAGATTAAATTCCACTAAGATAACAAAGCCATTTTATAAAAGTGTGTTTTTAGTCTTGATTTGATTTATATTTTAATTTTTTCTTCATTATTATTTGCATTATAAAATTTGAGATGGGTACCAAGTAGGCAGCGAGACATAGTTTTGGGTCTTTAGTTAAAAAAAAGAACTTATGGTTTAATAGAACCAGCAGTTCTCCAAAGTGACCGCACGATGCATTGGATAAGGAATAGCGAGGGCTAAAGTTAAACCCATCTCCCTGAAGTTATCTACCTGCAGTATCCATTGTAAACAGTAGAGGGCACCACAACCGCCTGTGGAAGAAGGGAGCCAAGGAGACAGTTACAATGCAAAAAGAATATACTGCAGTTTCAAAATAATTAACCAGCATTATTATTATAATTGCAGGGATGGAAATAAGACTCCTATTGCACAGCAGTGTCGCCCATTCCAGGTTTTACTATCGTAGGCGATGCTGGCTCTTCAATTTTATTTGTAAGGTTTAATCTTGAAAACTTAAAATGGGTCATTTTCTCTTTTCAGACAGGAAACATGTGAACATTCAGATTCACATCATGAAATGCCCTGTAGTTTTTCATTGACTTGTGATGTAAGTTTGCTTTGGCCGACCCTAAATACAGCTATGGCCAAAGGTTTTGCATCACCCCATTAGATGAACACATTTTTGCTTCATAAAGTCGAATGAAAGCTGCTGAATAATGTTACGTTAACATTTAATTACACACAGCTTTGTAGTTTTCCAGAAAAACTGACTAAAAAATGTGACATTTCCAAATCTAACATGAAATACTCACTGTGCTACTATTATGGCTTCCTTCTGGTTGACTTTTTTTTTTTTTTTTTTGCAATATCATTTTGTAGTTTCTTTAGATGACAGAATGTTAAATAAAAGATCTAAATTATGTTCATGCAGTC